>JACXGK010014182.1:0-11913 GCA_016801125.1 Novumbra hubbsi
GGGTGTCAAACCGGTTCCTCGGAGGGCCGTGTGTCTGCAGGTTTTAGTTTTTTCCTGTAAATTGGTTCCCAGTTCAGACCTAAACATCCAGGTGAGGGTAGACCTAACCAATTAGTGACCTAATTAATCAATCAAGTACAAGGTGACAGCGAAAACCTGCAGACACTCGGCCCTCCGTGGATCCGGTTTGACACCTGTGGTCTTGTTGGACAAGAGACTCCCATCTGGCCATTTCTGCCTTGAATGTGTTGTCTTTGTGGCCATGAACCTGACGTTTACTCCACTGGTAATGATGCTCTCCTTTGGGTCATATTAAACCCCCCTTATTGCATTGGACACGGGGCAGAAGTGTGTATCAATTCTTCAGTCATACGCAGTTTGGGTTTTGCAGTTTATTGTGATGGATGACAAATTGAATCAGCTGAATAAGCATGTGTTCAGACAGAGTTACGAAGCACCTTCCCCAATGCAAGGCTTTACTCTTACTGTACCGGAGCTCAGTGGCTGGAGATCCAGCTCCCGGTTGATTTGTCCCAGGACCTCTGTACTCTTCTGCCGCCCTCTAATCTCATTCCCAGACACTTTCCTCCAGCCTTGGTGTCTCTCAGGGGCACAGGGACTCCTCCACAGCCCAGCACTAAGGGAACACTGACATGTACTTCCCTATCTGTCCGGAACATGACCCAAGACATAATACAGCTAGCTAAAACAGTTCTTTGTTTTCCCTGTTCCAATATTTCACAGGTATACCTTGACACGGGTGGACACCTGGTTGAATGGTGTAGAGGTTTGCTAGGAAAGCCTGTGCCAGGCTGGACACAGCCTTGTAACATAGTATGCGTTCTGCTTTAGCCAGATTACCTCATAAGCAATGACAGCAGACATATTCCACTCCTTTTAGGTTACATTACAGTGGGTACCAGTGTTGAGTAAGCTAATTTACACTGGAAGAAGCTTAGAGACAACCTTAGGAAAACATTTTACTCAACTCAAGTAGCATTAAAGAAATTGTACTTCTGAGGTACTTTGGCCTTCTACAGGCCACACACCATATGTTGTTTTCCATTTGGTCTTTTGACCAGCTCTGAACGGTCTGATGTAATACCACTTTATTGGTCAAGATGCCAATCATAAGGAACAATTAGGCTGCTCTGATATTCACCCAAACTTTCTATTTGTTAAACACATGCCAAAATAATAACTAGCACCCCCCCCCCCCCCAGATGTAAATGTACAAACAAATGCACATGTCATTAAACGTCTAGTTGAAGGACAATGAACAAAAACACAACATGTGAAGTGTGTCACCCAAGTTTCATGGGCTGAAATTAAATGTCCCTATCTCACATGTTTGGTATAATCAAGAAGCTGATTGAACAGCATGATTATTACACAGCTGTACTTGTTGCTTGGGACAACAGACCTCCAAACTACAATCTTTTGCCAACCAAAACAAAAACAGAATTGGCATTCTGACTGCCGGAATGTCCATCAGAGCTGTTGCCAGATACTTTACAGTTCATTTGTCTACCATAAACCACCTCCAAAATATTACAGTTTGGCAGTACATTTGACCGGCCTCTCAAAATCACGAAGACCGCTGATAAAACTGGGTTTGCACAACCTAAGAATTCACATACACTTTCTCATCAAACTAATTTGCATTCTCTCCTACCGGGGTCTTGACCTGAATGTGCCAGTGGACATGCTTACCTTTGATTCATTTTCAGGAATCCGTTTTGGCTCAATGACATCACATTTGCAACCAGTGCCCAAAAATCCCAGAATGCATCTTCAAGGTACAATCTTTCTGCATTCCCACGATATCTGTATATGAGAGGGTCTCGAGATTATTAAGTAACATACTCACGGTATGACTTGCACTAATTGGAAAGCTATTCCCTTCATTCTAGAGATAAGGTGTAATACTTTTGAAAGGTCCGTTCTGATCAGTACCTGTCTATGACTACCAGGTGTACATGGCCTGGCTTCTGAGTCCTAGCAGGCTCCCAGCTCGCCGCTGAGGCTTTCCAAACGGACCAGCAACACTGACCTCAGACTACACTGCCCCTGTGTGGAGAAAATAGGAAACAAGAAAAACAAAATATATGAACCAAACCAAGTTTTCAATCATGCATTCCAGGGAAGTGCAATTGGTCCATTTAAATATTTCGTACAAATCATTGACCCTTTGACCAATCAGATCAAGAGCTGTTTGTAAAGCTGTTTGACAACACAGGGAGTGTCTCACCACTAGAGTCCCTGTGCATTGGTATGTTGTGGCTGTGGACACTGCTGGTGTAGATCCACCCCTCATCAGGATGTGTAACCGTTTGTTCACGTTAGTACTGCTGCTGATGACCCACTGCGTGTGTAGATCCATCCCTCATCAGGATGTGTAACCGTTTGTTCACGTTAGTACTGCTGCTGATGACCCACTCCTGGAAGAAGCCACTCTTCCTGGTCACGTAGGTCAGGACATCCACTGGACAGCAACAAAATGAATACAGTGTCACCAAATGACCCACCAGTTACTATCATGTAAAAATGCTGAATCTCGATTGGCCATGGTTTATTCACAACAGAAACACACTGTTACTAGAGGAGGGTGGTTTATGGTGTAATTAGGTTTGACAAGAGATCCTCAATCTGAATAAGCCACTCGAGGTGGAGGGAGTAGGCAAACTGATTAGCCGACTGAGAGCCAATTATCATTAACAACCAAATAAAACCAAAATACTATCAATATGACATCATGCAAATTGCAAGCAAGAGATCGATGAGTTGAATGATACACATAGAGAAGGTGTATGGATCATCATGAGGTGATACAAATACAAATATGGTGGAATAGTGATTTTTTTATGGTTCATTCTAACTACATCCGAGATCAAATGACACATACAAGATCAAATAATCGCGGATAATTTGATCCGGATAGTTTGGTTCTTCGAACACAACTGTTGGTGATGATTAGTATAGCTGGAATGAGTTATCTGGGATAATTGCGTGTTCATGCGTTAGTTGAAAAATCAACACTGCATGCATGCCCGAGGTGATGCTAGATTAAATGTTTTGACACTAGATGGCAGACAATTCCTTCCTAAAGCTGCCCTTGGGAACGAACTATGTAGATAGTATCACTGTGTCAAACAAGCAGTGCCCCACAAAAAAAGATTGAATAGAATCCTGGCGGTGACGTAATGATTTGATGTAGATGTGTAAAACGTTATTTTACGTCGCAGAAGGAAATACCACAAACATCGACTCAGCCGACGCAATTCCTTATTTTCAATAGGTCAGAGAATCACGAAGATTGCACATGGAATATTTCTATCAAATCTGAACTGTCCAAAACGCTGTGTACGTCATAGGTTTTGAACGCTCTTATAGTGTGCTAGTGCACGGTCAGCCCACGGACCACATGCATGGATATACGGCACAAAATAGGCTATTTTGACTTTTTTTCCAATTTTATTAGAGTAACATTGTTATTTTGGAGTTCATTTTCTATCTTACTTTTTTGAATACCTTTTAGTACCGGCATTTGAATACCGCTTCGCCATCGCGTTACAGTAAGTCACAATCTATATTTATGTTTTTGGCTTCTAACGAATAAACTTGAAATAAGTTTTACTGTAGTCTCTGGGCAATTTGAGTTACTTGACAGTGTGGAGTTGAGAGAATCTTTTGTGTTTAACATCATGTTGATAACTTTGCAGATGATTATTATTATTATTAATAGTATTGTACAAATGTAATGTAACCTTTCCTAGAGACATTTATTACATAGCAATGTTTTATTTGGTTTAGGTTGCCGTTGCTAGCGGGTGATTTACTTTGTAGATTAGATGGCGGATTATCAAACAATCATAAACCAAAAAAGTAAACAAATCTAAAATACATGTGAAATATGTTAAATGTAAATACCTAAGTACATTATTGGAGTAGGGAAGAAACATATGTTCCAAATACATTTACAAATGTACATAGACTTAAAATATATTTGAATGGGCATACAAAATATATCACTTAGCAACTTGTTTGTTTCACAGCCCAAAAAGTAATTTTATCTCAGTATATTACCATCCAACAGTCGGGACAGTAATGAGAAGACAGCATCTCTGCATTGGTGTGATCTACATGGATCTGAGTAACTGAAACCCCTCCCTCAGATCATGTGTGATGGAACTGCTATGCCCCTTCAGCTGAACCACGGTCATCAGATTTTATCATCTCGGGTTGAACCCCATCACCTGAACTAATCACCATGAGTCGGAGACCAGTGTCCCCTGGGACCCAGTCTGTTCTGTCAATCACGTTGCCCAGTTCTCAATGCAGCACCTCTGGGTTGAGAATGAAGAAGCACAGCTACGGTTGACCTATGATCACTGTCCCGAGCCCCGGAATCCTTCGGGAGGTCTTGCGTGCGATCATTCCATTCGAGAAGTGGTGTATCGACAGCCTGGGAAGGAAGCGGGATATATCACGTGAAGGATCTGGGATTCCCCCTCAGGGATCATTTGGTTGTGGATTTTGCAGAGTTGGGAGAAGGATTGAGAAGGGGGGTCTTGAGAAGGGGGTGTCTTGAGAAGGGGGGGTCTTGAGAAGGGGGTGTCTTGAGAAGGGGGGGTCTTGAGAAGGGGGTGTCTGGCAGTCTGACATGGACCCACGAGCTGAGGGGAGCCAGCATCAGCACCAGAGGAGGAAGCCCGTCACACATGTACTGGAGGACCAGAAAAAGGTAAGTTGAGTCCCCCACTACAGGGTGTTTTATGTAAGCCACCCAGTAATACTCATGTCAGTTACCGGTACCTGAGGTCAACGTATCTTTGATCGTTTTTTGGGGATTCACCCGAAAATTTTTCAACTCCCAGTTATAAAATGGTTATTCTGCTAGTGGGGGTTGATCCGTGGTTACACTCAAATTCTGACGACATCCACACGTGTATTCTAGTCCCCCAGCGGTCTCCGAATGCTTCGATTATGAAAACTGCAGGGGACAAAGTGAACAATGTTTTGGCAAAAGTGTCTTTGACTGTCACCTGTTGGAAAGACAATAACAACGGTATGAAATCTTAGATGGACACATTTGATCGTAGGGAAAATGACAGTAACAAAGTAACCATATGTTTGGCTAGATTTGATATGCATATTCCAGAGTTTATGCATCTTTTATGAGAGTTATTATGGATACCGTCCCCCATCTGTTCAAGCTTCCGAGCAGGATGTCATGAGGGGGATCCCTCCTGGAGCTGAGCTCTCGTCCCACTCTGTCCCCATGACGGCCAGCTGGGAGGGCATATATATCGGTCACGCTTTGGTGAAGCTTTAACATTGAACGGTCTGGCCGTCTCAGGGATTCATTTGCCTCGATAAGTATGTGCGTTGGCTTTTAACGACGGCCAGGGTGAAAGTCTGCCTTTCAACAATGTAACGCTTAGTGTTTTATTACCTCGGCCCCCTCATTCATGCCTCATGGCACCTAATTGCCCCCCTGTCTTTCTGTTGGGCCTCATTTAGCCAAACCACTTTTTTAACAGTTTAACAAGGCTGATTTAATTTCTCCCTTTCGCTCCATACGTGTCCTTTTAATGATTCAGTGTCCCTGGATTGTTTTAAAGGCACAGGTCGAATAAGTCTGTTTGCTTTATCTTTACAAACATTTGATAGTTATCGTTTTTTTTCCCTGACTTGAGGCTTTGGTTTACCTCTGTATTGTTTTATTAATAAGGTCTAGATGCAGCAATCTGAATCATCTCTGATTGTGATGGATGTAACATTAATGAATGGAATTCTTACCTGCATTTTGGTGACCATTTCAATCCATCTGGTAGGACAATATATATACTTAGGCTAGTATCACTGTAGCATGAATGCAGTTCCAGGTTTAATTCATTTTGAAAGTCATATTAGGCAATTGTTTCCTCAGGCCCTCTGTGTCCTATCGTGCCCTCCTTGATATTTACAGCATTCATTTTAGTAGCAAACGATAAAGGTGAGAGTTTTGCTGTAGGAGCAGTCGGTCAGACTCAAAGCCATGCTGCATCTTAGGACTGCTGAACCAATCTAGACCACCTAATTATATTTGATTAACAATATTTCCAAACGAAGCACTACTTCTATAGAAAATAATGCGTTATTGGTTGAAAGTTATATTAATAATGAAAGACGTTTAACATCTGTATGTGTGTTCCAGCCTTAGAATACGTCTACTGTAAGTCTCTTCCCTGTACAGGACCTGTCTGTTCTGCTGGTTGTGTTAAGGACCTGTAAAGGGTGGTGTGATACTGTGCCTACTCCCCACTCTTTGAACTAGGGTCCTGTCAAGTGCATTAGCTGTAGCCGGTGACATTTAACCTAATCAGTTCATAGGGCCTGGAAAGAATGGAAAATTGTCCACCGTTACGGAGGGCCATCGAGCGATGCTGTCACAGCATGTTAGACTCTACCCACTGCCAGAGTATCTTTAGCTCCGACTTTGACTTTACGATTGTTTGGATGAAGTTCAGCCAAAGTGTAATGCCAAGGGCTCTGTGAGCTGTTAGATAATGTCTTTGAGTGTAAGAACTACTATCTAGAGGTTAACTCTTATCTGATTAGTCTTTATTGATATTAGTACATAGTACTGTGGTATGAATGATAGTGTTTTTTTTTTTTCAAACGCCAGTAAGTAATATAAAATAATATAATTAACCAGCCAATAATGAGAGGTTTTGGACTTAACTATCACTACATTCGTAGTCACTGCGTTCATAGTCCATGCAACAGGGTTTATTTAAATTATTTAGCCAAAATAAACCTTTTTTTTTGGCCAATTCCGGTCAAACCAAATGAAACTTTTAGAGTACATGATTCCAATAACTCAAAGCCCAGTTTCTTCACTAGTGGCTTATGTTACCTTGAGGATGCTCTTTGTGACTTCACATAAAACTAGTAAGCCCAATACAGCTGTGCTAGATTACTGACAGAGGAGCCGTTTGGGAGGGACCTTGATTTGTTTATGATGACACTAAGCCACCTAGAGGATCATTTCTTAACTGTGGTCGAGATTCACCGAGATTCTCCCGTTTCCTTTGGCTGTAAATCTGATTAGACATCTGTTCTTCTAGAAGGTGTCATTTTCATCTTTTCCCACAATGCTCCAGGGCTGATCTGCCCACACACACACGCACATGCACAGCGCACACTTTTGCATATCACAAATTAAAGTTAGGCAACTCAACAGATTTGAAAGCCAAAAACACTTTGTGTGCATCCTCTCAGAGACCCAAAATACAGTTACCCTCCAGCGCTGAGGGGGTCACTGGTCTCCTCATGTAGAATGCGTCTGTAATATTACCCCTGATTGCGTGGTGGCCACTTGTTTTAGTTAGGCACCATCTGCTGCTCCTCTGCTCCTCTCTTGTTTTCTGCATCTCTCGCTGAATGTGGAAGGGGGGTAAAGACCAGGTGGTGGCTGCCTGGGAGACGCAGCGCTGTGAGGCCAGAGGGAGAGCAGGAGAACCCCCACGACCACGCTACCTGTCTTAGTCCCACTGGGGGTCCATCTGGATCTGTGAGAACACCAGGAACGTGAACGTGTGTGGGGAATGTTGAGTAGCGTGTGGGGCATGCTGAGTAGTGTGTGGTGAATGTTGAGTAGTGTGGTGAATGCTGAGTAGTGTGTGGTGAATGTTGAGTAGTGTGTGGTGAATGCTGAGTAGTATGTGGTGAATGTTGAGTAGTGTGTGGTGAATGCTGAGTAGTGTGTGTGGGGGGATGTTGAGTAGTGTGTGTGGGGGGATGTTGAGTAGTGTGTGTGGGGAATGTCGAGTAGTGTGTGTGGGGAATGTTGAGTAGTGTGTGTGGGGGGATGTTGAGTAGTGTGTGTGGGGAATGTTGAGTAGTGTGTGGGGAATGTCGAGTAGTGCGTGTGGGGAATGTTGAGTAGTGTGTGGTGAATGCTGAGTAGTGTGTAGTGAATGCTGAGTAGTGTGTGGTGAATGCTGAGTAGTGTGTGGTGAATGCTGAGTAGTGTGTGGTGAATGCTGAGTAGTGTGTGGTGAATGCTGAGTAGTGTGTGGTGAATGCTGAGTAGCCCAGAGCCTTTAATTTTGGGCCGTTAGGCTCTATGCTTTGTGAACTGCTTGAGTTCTAGTAGTGGTCTGTAGGTTGACTGTGAATAGGTTATTCTGTTGCTTTGTGTGTGGTGGGCTTGGTTTTTTTCAGAACAACCTTTTGGTGGGTAGATCAGTGAGCCAATGAGATGGCTTTATTTGACTTTGACCTTGATCCTACAGAGGCACATTTTCAAAAACATTTGGTTTTATAATCTTTTCTAAGATTGGTCATTAGATGGTAATTTTGCTTGAGGTAACTGAGAGGTTGGGTAAGAAGACAATGGACATTTTCAGTTCTGACACCATATTTCTTATTTTTTTCTCATAACCAATTAGATGTGGCCAAAGCTGTTCCACTCTGGTGTTAAACTGAGGATGAAAGGGAATTAAGACTGGATGGAAGGATGATTGTTTGCTTACACCGGTGAACATGAGATCATTACTCCAGACCTTTCCCTGGGCCTCAGATTACCATCATCTCAATTGGCCTCCAGCAATTTTTCGGATCCCCAGAAGGTTGGATTATTCATTCATACAGGACATGTTTTGTCCTCAGGCAAAGCTAATCCACAAGCAGTATCTGTAATATACGTATTAATAGCTGACCTCTCACTCCAACAGGTTAACAACATCACATACATGAATTAGCTTGTGAACAATACTGTTCAGATCTCATGCCTGATGGATGGTTTTAGAGCTTGACATTCACTCACTTAGTACAAGACAATTTTGCCCAATTTCAAGATTGTGTTCGTGTTCAGGGGACCTGATTAGTGTTGACACTGTTTGAAGGCCTCCCATTAGTCCAGAAGTATTTCAGCTGGACTGGGACAGCTAATTTCAAAGGTTCTGGGACAGTGCTTCTATTTGAAAGATTTTAGGATGGCAAACATTCTCACTTTTGTCCTACATATTGAGATTATAGAAACTCAAGAGACTTGCTTTCCTTGCACCAGTGCGATGCTTTTTATTCAAATTTATTGTTCAGCACATCTTCAATGGACTACTTTTGGACCACTTTTGGACTACTTTTGGGTCTTTAATTTATTGTTGTTCATCTATTGTTGAACATAGTTTTCTTTATCAGGTTTTGTCAAAAGAGGAAGCAAAATAGTCACTCTTCTACAGGCTTAGGAAAAGAGAGATTGGACCAGATATACTGGTTTAAACTGGTTGTTAAGTAACAAGAAACCAAATAATTAGGGAACTCAGGAATTTGGACAATGCAATTAATAAAAATTCAGGCTGGTTTGTATTGAGCCAATTGATTATTTTCTTGAGAAATATACTGAATCTTGCGATACATATTTTGCTGAGTTACCAGCTTAGTTACTGCTGTCATAACACAAGAACTGTACTCCACTATTTCATGTTCGACTCTGTGTTTTAGCTACAGTGTATAATTTGGTGGTCAGTGAAAGTATCTTAGCTAAAGATGATTTGAACATAATGTATGAAATGGAACTAGTAATGAGTGGTTTTCCAATGTGTAATCATAGCTAGACTCACCTGCTGGGTGATATTTAGTGTTGTAATCAGCTTCTAAAACTATTATTAGAAATCCTTCAGTCTGGAAAACATGAGGTCATGGCAAACATGAAGAACAATATTAGATTAAACTTTTAAAATTCTTTATGTTTCCAGTAACTTTTTTTTAGCTGAGAAATGTGTAATTTGTCCCAAAATTGTGTGAATCACAATGCCTAGTTGACTGCTTTTCTTGCTGTAAATATTGTTTTTCACTGTACCGTGTAGTATGCATCAGCAGAGAAGCTTTGAAGTTGCTATTTCACTGCTGACGTCCACAGTATGTAATTATGCCGTGAGCCAAACCCATGCTTGCTACTTACCAGTGTTATTTATTCTTGCTCTGCATGTCAACAGGAGGGAAATATTAGTATATATAATATTTTTTATTTGGAGCAATAATTAATTGCTTAATAGGACCTATATGCATACTGTTCTTCAGATCACCAAAAACCATTACAATAAGTAGGATAGTTATTATAATCCCCTGCCATGAAACTAATGCGGGACGATACTTGAGTTTTAAAAACAACAGTTGTAGCATGTAACTTATAACCACCATAGGTCTTATAAGATGAGGCAGGATTTTTTTAATGATTTTAAATTGTTTGTGGAATACAAAATACAAATGGCAATTTTCACACCTTTTGTTTTTCTCTTTTTACCTCAACTGCCAGAGTTAAAGCACCCACAAATCTATTTTACCACTACACCCCAGACCACCCTCCCCCTCTGTACTGTTATTGTCACTTCAAATGATCGTGATCACTGTTATCTGGAGAGAGACATCTTACTACCGAGCAACCGAGTGTCTGGTGACATCTTATAATGAATATTTCAATAAGAAGAGTACTCTGTTCACGTCAGTTTGGCCCACTGCTTGTTTCTTCGCTGTGGAGGTCTCGGTGGGACGGCCGTGGTTTAGCTGGAAGCCGGAGAACTGTAAGAGACTGTTCCCACTGTTGCTGCGTGACAGGTTCCTGTACGCTGCTGGTGCCCAACCTCCAATATTCCAGTGGAAGTGTTGCCCTGAGAGACGGTTCTCTCTCTCAATTCAATTGAGTTCAATTCAAAGAGGCTATATCGCAATGGAAAATGTTTGTTTACATCAGTGAAGCAAGTGGATAGTAATAAGGTAAACATTTCATGCAAAGTTTCAAAAGAATTAAGACATGTCCCATGTTTTTATTAGCTATGTGCAATTTCTAGCGACTTTATGGTATCCTTGGCAAGAGAAAATAAACAGATCAACTAATGTCACATTTTGCAGGTGATTTAAAGTGTCTATACAACATTACGGTTGAGTTTCCTGTTCAGTTGTCCAGGAACATAAACAGTGAAGCTAGATGTGCATCCTCTCTGTGAGACACACCAGTGAGAGTTGTGCGTGAAGACCTAGTCAGAACGCATCAGGGCATAGTCTGTGAAGAGTGTAGGATCTAGAGAGATTATACATGGTTGAATAGTCTCAGATCCTTTGTTATGTGTTGTTCTATCCATCAAACATAGTAGAACTTGGTTATCTTAAAACCGTATAGGTTAATAAGTACTACATCTTTGTGCTTTGAACAAACCACAATAAAAGGTTGGATTTTTATTTTGATTGTAACTGAGTGTAAGATCTGCTTCCCTTGATGGCGACACATCAGTCCCTGATGATGTTCATAAATCCTCTGAAACCCAACCGGGTTAAAGAGTTTTAGAAATCCTCTGAAACCCAACCTGTTTAAAGAGTTTTAGAAATCCTCTGAAACCCAACCTGTTTAAAGAGTTTTAGAAATCCTCTGAAACCCAACCTGTTTAAAGAGTTTCAGAAAACACACAACCTAGACCTATGTAGGCCACTTTATTTCCATTTTAGTTGCACACTTGCTGTTTGTTTATTTTGAATTTAAATGTTCTATGGTTTTCACCAAACTGTTATTTTGTACAGCAGACCCTCAAGCCTATCGGAAGTCACAATGCATGAGTTTGGCTGTTATTTGTTTGTCAATTAGTATGCACTGGTTGTATACATGGTCAGTCATAACGTTAAAAAGCCAACTTGACATTTACTCAGAATTTTGTTTTCTTTTCAGATAATGTTGGAGTTTGATGATGATGATGAGGCAAAGGATTCACATGAATCACCTTCTAGTGATTTCCTAGTAGCGATTAGTCTCTCATTCTCTCTCTCTTGACCCTATTATTATGCAAATCGTTCTTCATTGCCACAGATAAGCGCAGAGGCTTGTGGCCCGGTGACCAGCTGGGGTGGGCTGGGGTGGGGGGTGTGGGGGGGGGG
>JACXGK010014183.1:0-11913 GCA_016801125.1 Novumbra hubbsi
CAGGTACCTTTGTGACATTGGGTGTAACTTCCCCAATAACCCGTAACGCGAAAGGTGGATAGGTTTTACCCAAGGTATGCTGTTATGACAATTTACGCTACTTCTCTAAATGGTTCTGAGCAAGAAAATAAACTGCTCAGAACCATTTAGAGAAGTAGCGTAAATTGCTCCCAAAAAATCTGAAACAAGTATTTTTTTTGCACTCTGTTAGAAAGCAAGTCAGCCAACCAGCAGTAAACTGAAAAACAGAGTTAGGTCAGTTTCATGGTATTCACTAGAGGAACGGTCAGGCTTTTTATTGTATCTATTGCAGTCTATTAATCACACTAGAAATACCACAGGTGATAAAGGGTGGAGTAGGAAGGATCGGAAGGAACATGCAAGCTTAAGAGTCATTGGGCTGTGGAACAGGAAACACTTGTCTTTCCATGCGTGAACAGTATCCTACCCTGAGGAGGAAAGGATTTGACTGACATCAGAGTATGTGCCCTGAGGAAGGGGTGGTGAGCCACTAGATGGCCATGCCAGATAGGAAACAGGTTTGGAACATGTTGAGGGTTACAACTCTGTTGAAGCATGGCACATCTATTTGTTCTGGCACGGCCAGGCTGTGACTTATGAATGCAGTATTTCTGTTCATACTGTACCACATTCTACTATAAGCCCTGTCTGTTCATACTTTACCACATTCTACTATAAGCCCTGTCTGTTCATACTTTACCACATTCTACTATAAGCCCTGTCTGTTCATACTTTACCACATTCTACTATAAGCCCTGTCTGTATCTATTACAACACACACAGGCAGTTCTGTCTTATGTACCTTGGGATATGATATGAAAGGTTTTAAACAGTTATTTACATAATGACATTCGTTTAGAGAAAACAAAGGGGTCCCAGCTGAAGTCTAATTTCTATCCGTACCACACTGAAAACATTCCTGACCACAACTGACACCCAAATGAATGTTCCAGTTTCCTAGGCAAAAAGCATAATGGTCTGTGCCGGCCCTAGCCTTTTAGGGGCCCTAAGCAAAAGTTGATTTGGGGGCCCCCTCTTCTTTACTGGTCCCAGGCCCACTAGTCAAGGGCCTGTTTATGTTGCTTATGCCTAGGGCCGGCCTTGATTATGGTACTTTTAACTCTTTACAAATAATACATAAGTGGGTTTGTTACACTCTTTCCATATACATATCAATCAACGTATCAAATTATATTTAAACATAAATCACAACAGCCAGACAGCCAACACACAAGGACAGACAGCCAACACACACACAAAGAAAGCCAACACACACAAATAACCGGAGATGGTCTGTGTGGTAAAGAAGGATTCTGGGCAGCAGAGTATTTAACTGAATGGGAAAGACAAGTTACAGTCGCAGTAACAAAAAGGGGATGATACATTAGAACAGCACAGACCTTTGTTACACAGTCACAGTAACAAAAAGGGGACGATACATTAGAACGGCACAGACCTTTGTTACACAGACACAGTAACAAAAAGGGGACAATACATTAGAACAGCACAGACCTTTGTTACACAGTCACAGTAACAAATAGGGGACGATACATTAGAACAGCACAGACCTTTGTTACACAGTCACAGTAACAAATAGGGGATGATACATTAGAACAGCACAGACCTTTGTTACACAGTCACAGTAACAAAAAGAGGATGATACATTAGAACAGCACAGACCTTTGTTACACAGTCACAGTAACAAAAAGGGGACAATACATTAGAACAGCACAGACCTTTGTTACACAGTCACAGTAACAAAAAGGGGACAATACATTAGAACAGCACAGACCTTTGTTACACAGTCACAGTAACAAATAGCGGATGATACATTAGAACAGCACAGACCTTTGTTCCTCCTCCAGCTCCTCTTTGGTCATCATCTTCTCCAATTGGCTGGTCCGCAGCATTCCACGAACATATTTTTGAGACCCACTATCTATGTCCACGTCCTCCAAATCTGTTGAAAGTGCACATTCTGTGTCCAAAATGTAAGTGGTAAGTCACTTTGTTTGAGCCCAGCAGCAACACAAGACCACAGTGTTGGTTTGAAACTAAAGCCGGCACACCCTGTAATTTTCAATAACCGCTATGGTGAGTTAATAATGATCCTTCCCAAAGTGATTGAAGCCATATATTTACTCACTGTTGCAGTCATCTGGTACTTCTGTGGGGGCCCGTGTCTGTTCATATGAGTAGGGAAACAGTAACGACCCCCTCTCTGGGAACTGAAGATGACGAACGTCTCGGATTGGATTGTCCACTGGCACTGAGGCAGGGTTAAATGTCAAATACTGCTGGACAGACATCTAGCAAAAGTAGGAAGATGCAAAGGCATGTTTTACTATCTGCAATGTTATGCTAATGCAGTAATTGTATGCCAATCAAAGCCTGAACTGTTTAAATCAATTAGAAAGCTCATGCTTCCAACATCCTTTGCTTTTGTATGCCAGAATCTGATCAGGCAGTAGGTTTCCCTTCTTAAGGATTCCTCAGGTAAACCTCATTCCAGACAGCCTCAGTGACTTGGCAACTGACTATATTAGTGTTACACCATTACCGTCAACAACCCACATGTCGATCAATGACATTTATATTCTAAAGCCCTTCAGCAGTTGCCACAAACTGCATAAACAGATACCAAAAATATTCAAAAGAGCAAGTAACAACAAGAATTAGATGCACTTCTGCTCTGTCAGAAGCTAGTAGGGGCCAAAACCTAAAAGAAACCTAGAAAGCAGCAACACTCTGAGGGCTGGCTGGTATTCTGGCAGGTGACGAGTACATGGCCTTTTTGCTCCACAACAACATTTTGAATGTTCAGATAACCAGCAAGTCAATAAATACAGTGGACTTGTGTCCAGAGTCATTAATCCTTCTGTTGGTAGGTGAACCTTCTGAAGAGGTTAAAGGATATGATCATCTTTCCCTCGATCCTGATGAGTCTGCCAGTCCCTGCAGCTGAAAAACACAGCATGATGTACCCGCCACCATTCTTCATTGTATTGATAGTATCAGCCAGGTAATGATGGGTGCCTTGTTAGCTCTAGACATGCCTCAAGACGACGCCTCGTTAGCTCTAGACATGCCTCTAGATGGAGCCTCGTTAGCTCCAGACATTCTTCACCGTATGGATTAGAGCTGGGGAATATAATCGATTTTTAGATGGATCGCGATCCTGATGTGAACGATAATGATTTTTTTTAAGACGACCGAGTGGTCATCACCTGCGATTCGTGGACATTCATCTCCACAGACTTGTGTAACAGTAACTGCTCATAGTATTTGCAAAGACTGGCAGCTGAATTCACTCCAATTAAGTTGGATGGTCAATGGAAACAAAATGCACAGGAGCTCAATTTCAAATGTCATAGCAAAGGGTCTGATTAATTACTTTAATGCGCTACTTCAGTTTTTTATTCAATTAATAATTGTGCAAAAAAAATATGAACACCTATTTTTTGCGTAGTAATTTGGGGGTATTGTGTGTAGAATGATGAGGAAATACGTACTTAATACATTTTAGAATTAAGCTATAACAAGTGGAAAATGTGAAGGGGTCTGAATACTTTCTGAATGGACTGTATGCCCAAAAAAGCGTGGCTCATTTACATGCATTTAATTTATCAGATAATTAGGACATTTCAGATGTATTGACCATGGGTATTTTAGCCTACCAGTGGGAGAATGTCATCTAGCTGAAGCAAATAGGGCCGCCTTATTGGTCCAAAGGCAGCCCATGTGACGGTGTGGAAGTGTTTTCTGTGACTATATTTCTTAATGCTACTCATACTTCACATCAACAATACGTTTTTTTCACCTTGTCCTCGTGCACACCATAGGTCCTAACTTCTGCAGCGTCTCTCCGCTCTGAAACTGTGTCTCGGTCCGCCGCCACCGGATCCGTTATCTTTGTTACGGATCGATTTTTTGTGTCCTTTTCGCTTGGTTTGTGCACTTTCCCCTGATCTTCTGCAAGGTTCACCCACGGCCTGGATTTAACTAATCCCGCGTTTACCTCATTTCGCATGTACTGCGACAACGAGCCCTCCCGTGTGTGATCCGTTTTTGAGGGAGTAGAGCCAGAAAACGAGGCAAAAGCAGTATTGTTAATAAACAACGCCGTCACCAGAAAAATAGCAAGAAGCGTGAAAACAAAAGCAGAAAATAGAAAACTCAACTCCATGACTGCAAACGAATGCGCGACTACTCAAGCATTAAAAAAATGTTCAGCCTCACCCGTCATATATTTATTTCCAGTGCTAAAAATAAAGCCTCTAAAGCAAAGGAAAACGTAAGTACGTCTCTCCCAGGTAGTCGAACCTTCAGTCGTGATTGTCGCTGTTCGCATCCTAGCCGCATCTCGTTGGCTTTGTAATCCACACTTCAGCTACGACAATCTCCATCTGTGACTGCTGCCTTTTGCGAATGATTCCTTCATTTTGAATGAATCTTTTTATTGACTGGTTCAATTGGATCGTTTGGAAGCAGATTTCTACAAAATAATCACGTGCTTCATAACCGGTTTTCCGTTCCATATGTACATTAGCAAAAAAAGAAAGATCAAGCCAGGAATCATATAGACATTTGACATCACTGAACTAAATAACTCGACAGACGCGAACTACTTGACGCGAAATGATCCGAGTCGGTAAGAGTCGAACTTACCATAGTGCATTGATACGGCTCAAAATGAAACGTTACTTCTTCAGACACGCCTCCACGGCTTATCTCTACGGTTTATTCTCGCACGGTCGGCAGAGGGGGTGGTTTTAAAATGACTGTGCGGGCAAAAATGACCTTTGGTCAAGCGATTTACGGATTTGGTTGTAGTGTTCAGTGGTGTTTTTGTGGAATGCTCGGCTAATTGGACTGAATAAAATTAGGTAACCCTACACTCTCAAAACCAACACACAACCGATTAAGTGACCGTCATGTTGCTAGTTTATCACTCAGCAGATTTAAAGTAAATCCTTTCAGTGGGTAGTGTGCGATCTTGTGATGAATTGCGCCTGCGTAATGCAGAGAATTGCCCAGAACAAGCGGCTTCAAATAGAAGGCCGCCTTCTTACATTCAAGGACATATTACATCAAACAGGTTTGTGTCAGCGAATTCCATTTTAGATAAAGGGACGTCTAATTTCCACTGTGATAACCGTATAAATGACCACAAGAAACCAGCAATTGATGTTTAATGTTTCTCGCCAAACCTTTCAGCTTCCATTGAGTTGTAGTGTTTCATAGTCGCTTTAAAACTTGCAGTACTAAATCCCGCCATAAACCACGCTGAACTAGCTGACACTTATCCTGTCTCATATAGTGAGGGGAGGAGACAAACCATATAATTGCTTAAACTTCAGTCTTGTACACCTTAGAGGTGGGATTCAAAATAACCATCAAAGACAACATTCTTACCTTTGTTACACCAAGTTTCCAGAAGAATAAATATTTTATTTCTTCAAAGCTGTGATGGAGCAAAGCAATTTCTGAGAGGACGTTGAGAGTTCTACCCTAATAATCCATAACAGAACACTCAAAATGTACCACACATTTTTTTAATTAGATATACCTGAAGCAGTTCCAACAAATGCACCAATATCAATTCATCAAACCCTCCCTTATAGAGCCATAAAGTAATCCATCAACACCAAGCACAACCAGCTCACTCACAAAAGGGACTAACCCACATCTGATGGAGGGATAGCCTTGATGAACCGGCATGATCAAATCCGTTCAAAAGAATGATAAGAATGGCTCAACCAGGTTCAGGAGAGAAGGGGAAAGCACAGTATTTACATTAGTAATAGTAGGAGACTATATGAGAACACAAGGGGAGAAATGGGATGATCAGAGATTATTATATCTGCCACCACAGCTGTGATTGACTGATTCTTACAAACCAGAACCAGACAACCGGCACGGCAACAGCGGCACTGAGACGAGCGCCGGGCGACAACTGCATCTGGCTCTCATGGGGCACCGCAACACCCCCGCCAGCCACTGCACTGCCCCACTGCATCTCACCATCAGCACTGCATCGCACCTTAACAGCTAACCAGCAATACTCAACTGCTACACAACTGCGCCTAGTGCACAAAAGATAACACAAGAAAGGAGGGTTAGAATGCACAGGAAGGCAAACACACTAGAGACAAAGAAAACAAAATGCTTTTACAGTTAAAAAAAAAAAACACACTGCTGCAGTGTAGGTAGTTTGCAAATTATACAATAAAAAAAATACAATCTTTCCTTATACAAGTTCTCATTGAACATATTGCTTGTTTTGATAGGAAAAGGATAGAACTTTATTTTAGGGGCTAGTCACCTTCATTTTGCTAAGATCAACTCTGAAAAAGAAAAGAAAACAGTAACCCAAAACAACTACGTTCTTCTTCAATCATTCCAAAAAATAAAAGAATACTCAACAAGTATTTCCATTTAAAATAAAAAGATTCAGATTTTTTTTCCACACAATTACTTTGACAAGTTCAAATCAAATTAATTTTGAACAAACCAATAATAACAACAGGACAAAATCCATAGTTAATGTAGATACATGGAATTGGTAAACCTAAATATAGCAGTCTTTTTGAGCCACAGAAACCAAATCAAATCAAGTTAAAAAAAATGTTAGACCAAGTCACAATAACCTTTTGGTCAGTATTCTGGGGTTGGGAAGGTGTCCTGTAGTAGACTGTAACACTCCAGTTGCCGCTCACAGGGAAGTCATCTCAATCATCTGAAATCTGTGAAGAAAATTAAACAAGTGGTGTTGACGAGGGTCAAATGGTGACCAGCAAGTTTGAGAACAGTGGACTGTCTAGCTGTGTTAATCTTAGGTAAAATACTCCATTATAAAAACACCCCTTTTCAACAATTCCTGTGGACAATTTGATTATTTTATAAAATTATGTCAGTTTTCCATGTTACTGAAATAAAACTGACCCTTTCCCTGCAGGAAATTACTTCCTTACATTGTAGTCTTGGAAGTTCCCTTCACTACCATAAGGCCCCCAAACACACAACAACCTTTCAATAGAACTTTTAATATTGTATTCAACTCTGGCATTTATGGGACAACCAACCTTTGGGGTCCCTCCCCGGTGGGCAGTCAGACCGGACACACAGCTGCATTCTGTCTATGGTCGGGTGAACATACCATACCTCACACCTCACCAACTGACAGCACAGACCCCCGAACCGCCACTGATGACCCGCTCCTTAGCAACCCCCATTGCCCCCACCTCAGAGACAGCAAGCCACATAGACGGGTCGCGTCATCACACCACCCTAACCCTCTCAAATCTGCCATACCCTCACCTCCTTCACTCAGTTTGACAACAGGAAACCGCAGCTTGGAGGAGAGAATTCCACATTAAGGTAAACGAATGATAGATGTCAGTACCCACCATTTTATTAACATGGTAATCTAACTAGTCTACTGTAGTCCAGACCTGTGTGAATGAAATACTACTCCGGGGATTATCTGATTGTGTCTATTAGGTTGTTCATAACATTAGCAGATGCTTACACACTGTGGACTAAAAAGTTCAGTGTTCAAATATCCAGTTCCATTAGCCTTCACATTACTTCTGGCTTAGTGCATGTGCACCATTTTCTGAACGTGTTTTGAAAGCTAGTTACAAGGTCAAGTACCAGTTCCCCCTGCAAAATGGTTGGTGCCAAGGTTAGGAATCTGCAGTCAACTGCTACATTGGAACTCTAGCGACGACACAAAACTGAATATCAGACTGTCCGAGTTGTTGTGTCTAACCCTGTCCTCACCAAACTGTCTCCACACACATTGAAAGCCTGTATACCGTTTCACTCGTCCTGGTCTGGAGCTGTTTTTAAGACTCTTTTCCATTGTCCTCAGGAGACTTTGGCCGGCTCTTTGATCGAGACCTCGACTTGGAGCCTCTATTGGAGGCCGGAGTGTGGCTGCGGGATCTGGAAGCACCACGGGACCTTGATCGGGACGGAGACTTGCTCTTGTGGGGTGTGCGGGACTTGGAGCGGGATCTGGAGTATGAACGAGACCGGGATCGGCTGTAGTCGCGGCCACGGCTGCGGGAGCGGCTTCTACTCCGGGAACGACTTCGTCTGCGTCGACGGGGACTGGCTGAGCGACTGGGGTGGTTTGGATGGGCAGATTGAGGTAAACATCAGAATACAATCATATAACAAAATTAAGAAACTGTGCCTTTTCTGGACTAATTAGACTGCACACGTGTGATTACAACTCTGACATGGTTGTAAAGTCAAAGTATTTTATTGTCAAATGCACAAAATAACTGTAGTTCTGAGCAATGAAATGCTTATGACATGGCATGAGTCAAGTTTAGTTGCTAATAGTTAAGTAGACAACAAAGCAGCAAGTAAACCGACAATAATTTAGGCATCAATTGTTATCAGAGTTTGATATAGAAATCACGTAAAAAAAATATGCATGAAGACATAAATATGCCGGAACATCACTTAATTCTAAATGTAACATGTAAACACATTTTAAGGTAGCGATTGTTATTAATGTCATCGGTATTCACTAACCAACTGGTAAAATTCTGTTAAGCCACGCACAGGTAAATGAAACTAGCTAATTGCCAAAATGTTTGTTTTGCTTTGGGGAAGGTTTATTTGACCATTTTCTACTTAGATATAGCCTACGCTGTCCAGCAATTACTTTAAGTTTTACTTCAGTAGAACACATGACGACTAATCAAATCGATTTGTTACGAATATTGAAATGTACAGTTTATGTAGATTGGTTTACGGCAGGTTGCACGACATTGGTGACAGCCAGTAACAAATCAGAATGTAGTCAGATATTACAGTAGTACATGTTTTAATAAGAGAAAATCCACATATATTAACGTAGCCAGATAAACTAACGTTATATTAAATAATTCTGAATCAGTATATGATTTTTTCCCATTTTCCAAGTCTTAAAATGTAATAGAGATGTTACTTACATTGATATCAACTGTTGATGTATAGGTCTGTGGTGATGTTCATTTAGTAGGTTTAGCTTTCTCTTAGGCATGCGTACCAACTACAACTGTATAAGAATTATTCTTGCATTTTTGCAGTTACACTACAAATATAGCTAGCTAACGTTATTGTTAGCCAAAAACGCGTTCCGCCATTTGACCTTGATCCAAAGTCTTCTTTTATTCCTGGTATTAGTGGAGCTTTTTTCAGTTTGTTACCAAAGTGTTATTTAACTGGTAAACCTGTCAATGTTGTACTGTGCCGCTAAAATGAGAGCTACTGTACTCTAAAGCCGTAAACAAACGGAAGGCGGGCATACATTACGCACGTACGGATCAGGTGTGCAACGTCGTACTCTTTCATGTGTGCATGTCGTTTGTTTTAACTATTTTTTTGTTTAAAACGAATGTACATGTTATCATAAACATAAACTGTAAAGCTAATGTTGGTAATGTATGTAAATAAATCTTAGAGGAACACAAACCAGTCTAAAATACCAATACAAATCAAGCTGGACTTCCATGTCAAACGGGAGAGAATAGAAGGACAGGTGTGAGAGGCAGGTACAACACCGAGGGTCCAGATAGACTGAACTAGAGTAACAGTACAACAGACTGTTGCATAGGGGCTGGGTTAGGGAGAACAGACGGGGAGAACAGAATTACAGGTTGTTATATTGGCTTAGGTAATTTAACTTTTATATTCCTGTTCTTCAAATCCCATTGTATCGTTTTTAAGTGTGCAGTAAATTAGATTAAACTTACAAAAAAGAGACTGGGATCCTAACTAAATGTCATACCGTGGTTACGGGCCTTTTCTTAGGTTTTACCTTCTGCTCCTGCGACCGTAGCCTCCATGCCTCCTTGGAGGGCCACCGCCACCCCGTCGCCCAAAGTGAGAGTCTGGTGGACGTCCATATCGCGCCATCTGCACTCGCAGTTCCCGTCCGTCAAGCAAAGCCCCGTCCATTGCGTCCATCGCGTCTTCAGCGTCGCGCTTATCGTGGAACCGCACGAAGGCGAAGCCTCGACTCTCCTTGGTATACCGATCGCGTGGGATGTATACATCTCCCACCCGGCCGTACTTCTCGAAAACTCGGCGTAAGGTCTCAGGCGAGGTCCGGTACGTGAGATTGTCAACTTTGAGCGAGGTCATACCCTCAACATCGGGCGGGGGCCTTCCGTAGCTCATATTTCTTCAAAATAAAACCGAAATAATAAAAACCGAAAAAGGACAAAGTTGTCCTTGGTATTTAGTTAATAAAAAAAGTATGGCTTTGTTAAGTGAATTTATTTACTAATTCCCTGGACCGCCTCAAGCTGTTGTTTCCGTTACTTGCACATGAAATGCGATGAAATGGCGGCACTTAAACCAGAGAATCTGTGGGTGGGTTCAGAACCCTCTAATGAATCTACAGACAGTGCCGCATAAGGGCCTGGAGTATTATAACAGTTAAAACACCGATCATGTCAGGATGAAAACTGAAATATTGTTAGAAGGACACTCCTTTACGCCTACAATAACCATTTTGCACTTTTATACATTTTATTTTTCTACAGTCAATGGTTATGTAAGTTTTCAGTTTAGTTACACGCCAGCACATACATAATTAAGGCCTAAACTAAATGTATGTAATTAATTTTTATTTCCAGTTAAGGCGATTTAGTCTAAGTAAAAATGATTACGCAACTCTGTAGTTTTAACAGCCATTCTACATAACATTATTAAGACATGATCTGCTGCAGCATTGCAGAGATTCGTTCCCACATTTGGGAATGGTGACGTCAAGTTATAGCCAAACGGGAGCTGTGTGATTTCTGTATTGTACTGCGCAAAACCAAAAGTCCGGATTTGTGCCTGACGTCATGGGTAGCCATTCGATTCGTTCGTTGACAGTTGGGACACGGATAGTGCGAATAGGTATATCATCAGCATCCTGGTACCACGGCCTTACAAACCGCAGCGAGGAAATAAAACAAGATGTCGAGTTGACCGTTTTAAAGCGCCAGGCCTCGTTTTTCTCGTAAAGCGGCCACGAAACGTACCGCAGTGAACCAAAGAATGCATCGCGAAGTGAATGGATGAATTGCTTTCATGTGAAAAGGAAGCTTTTGCCTGTCTGAAACAACCGTTTCATCGTTTCGCCGACAACGGCTTTGGGTAAAGCAGCAAGGACAACAACTAATCCTCGGAACGAGAGCGACTAGGTTATAGTTGACACCGAAAGGGAACCATATAACTATATCGAAAACAACCATGGAAAAGGAATAGAGGGGTTATTGAGAATATATTATGATTTTTTGTTATGTTCAATAATTCAAGGTTTTATTTTCTGTGGCAATGGGAGCTTTGACCAGCAGACAGAATGCAGGAGTGGAAGAGGTCGATATACCGTGTAACTCGGTGTACCGCTATCCTCCTAAATCTGGTAAGTTGTGCCTGTGTCCCAGAATCCGTGAACTCGTGAATTGGAGCAAATCTTTTGTACCCGGGCACAGGCCTGTTTATTCTTGCGGTATTGATTAGGGTCATTTAGAGTAAAGGCTTTCATTATTACACTGACTCACTAGATTATTGCTGCTGTTATTACCCAGAGATTAGCATTATGAAAAAACATTGTGTAATGGACATATCAAAAATAAAAGTTTGAAGTTTGACACAGCGTTGTTGTGCCCAATGTTAATATCCTCAACACATGCGGAATATTCACCAACACCATGACATAGTGTTGGTTGTGCCCAATGTTAATATCCTCAACACATGCGGTATATTCACCAACACCATGACATAGTGTTGGTTGTGCCCAATGTTAATATCCTCAACACATGTGGTATATTCACCAACACCATGCCAGTGTTGGTTGTGCCCAATGTTAATATCCTCAACACATGCGGTATATTC
>JACXGK010014184.1:0-11909 GCA_016801125.1 Novumbra hubbsi
GTCTCCATGGTTCATTTCTAGGAGGCTGCCAATCAAAGCCAGTCTGTGAAAGAGTGTTACAGTATTTCACAAAGGCTAGAAGTGGAAGGTCATCTCTGGCTTTTAGATAATTATTTCCTTTCTCACAAACAATATGTTTCAGTTTCCCCAAGTAGGCTTCTTCATCCTATTGGTCAAAATGGTCCGTTCAGTCTTTCTCTATACATGTATGCATATTTTTTAAAGTCATTTCATTCTTTGAAATGTTGGTTGTCATTTAATTCTTTGAAATGACAACCAACTTAATAGCTGAACTAACTTCAGTTTTTTGTAACTGAAATAATTTTGAACCCCCCCAAAAAAAGCAAGATTAACAACAAATATTTTATTGTATGCAAATACAAAATTCTATCAGATGAAAAAAATCATTCAAACATGGAAAAAGTGTATGCTTAACTCAATAAAAGGATTCCCACATTCAATCTTAAAATATCCTGACGTCAGCATGTTTAGTAAAAAAAGTTAACACAAAGTTCACTGATGGTTCATAGAACCATACCTATGTGTAGTTTATGAATTCCAAATATGTTATCATCAGATTTGATCCAAAAACGTTACTATTGTGCTGTCCCATTCCTATTTATAGCACGTACCAGGTGAGGTCAATTAAGTCTGTGAGGGTTCAGGGTTGAGGGTTTAGCAGGGACATTGGGATTGGGCCCTAAAATCTTTGTTGTTTATTATGTTGCTGCATATAATTTATGGGAATGACTACTCTTTTGTTTACTGTTCACGAGATGTCATAATATGTTCTATTTAAAATATACTTCATTGTGTTTCTTATTTCTTTTAGTTATTCTACAACACGTAAAATAAAAACGTAGTGTAGATATGTCCGCCGCTCAGATGGAAAATATCATAAATTATAATATAAAGATTATGTGCAATTGAGAAACGTCTTTAGTGAAGTTGTTGAGCAGCAGAACAGTGATGAGAAGGATAGATCTGATGTTACAATGACAGGCGCACCATCCCAGCCTCAAGCGAAGAGGGGAATACGGTTATGATCCAGGTCCAACAGCAGCTAGCAGCTAAGTTCAGTAACTGCAGGTAGGCATTGTTGTGGCCAGGAACATGCACAGGGGGGCTAAGGTTGCCAAGGCAACTGCCCGTATGCCTCCTTGACTCAAGTTGCCCCCCAGAGTCTGGTGGTTTGCCCTTTTTTCAGCTCAGAGCAATGGCCCCTCAAGATTCCTGTGCACGTCCCTGGTTGTAGCCTAATAACAAACGTCTGTACATAATGGTACATCAAACACATGGCACAGTGAGGTCTGTGTTTATTTCTTGAGAACATGTGATCGGTCAAGGTTCTTGAAATTCTCCTAGTGAAACTGACATTGACAGGTGTTAAGTACCAAAATGTACTATAACAATTCTCGGTCACAGAGAAACACAATCTGTGATGTGTTCTAAGCTAGCCGGCCAAGTGACACGATGAACGTAGCAAATGTCTTTTTTAATAGTACCTTGCCATTAACTAAATTAAAGAACAAATAATTTCCAAGCATAGCTAGCAACTGTAGCAAACAATTTTCTTATAACTGAGCGGTAGCTAACTGCAGTAAACTGACTAAATATATTTCCAAAGGTGCTACTGATAAGACATTTTTGTAATGCCTCGACACAAATAAAGCCTCGACACAAATGCTTCAATTGTCTCGTGGTTCGGAAAGCTGCGTTCTGCCCATCACTAATGGTGCCTAATTGTCCCCTTTTGGCAACCAGTCATCAGTTGCTTATTAGCAACAGCTATTCCACCAATCCAGTATTTTTTGCAGGAGTTCGTTAAATAGCAGTCTCCTCTTGCCATAGGGCTACAATAGAGCTCCTTCTCTCCCCCATCAGGGAACCTGCAATACATCACTCAGTCAAAACAAATATTGGCAAAAGGAAAAACAAACATGCTGTCCAAAGTTGAACCAAGAGAAATATCAAATAACGTATATCCCCACTGCAAACACACAAGCAAGACACCCACATGAAACCACACCCCAAAACCAACATGAGTTTGAAATCAATTATGTTCACTGGCTTCTAATGAATTAAACAAATCTAAAACAAGCTCATATTAAGATGATTAGCAGCCCATTGAGAAGTTACACTTGGTTTGCTGCAAATATGTCTAGGCCATGTGTCTGGAATGAATCAAGCTTGCTTTGCAAGTGTTTTATGGCAATTAGGATTTCCTTACAAACTGAAGTAATTTTTGCGAGACACAACTGTGTTCTGAAACCTCAAGGCCAAGTTATATCTCTCATGTAAAATATGTTTTTTCTAAGAGCTATACCTGATGTCTTTTTTACGTTTAAGTAACTGAAAAAGAGAAGTTTCAAAATAGATTGCCATGGACTCTATAAAAGATTAATCTACACATAGTGTATGTGGTGAACTGCCGGACATGTTCTTTTCTTTTTTGACTGTTGAACATTTGAAACTTAATTTACTTTTGGTACCATAAAAACTATTATAATGACTTTATAACAATGAAAACCCAGTTCACTGGACACTGGAAGGGCTCCATATTGGAATAACAGAAAGATCATCTGAATTAAAAAAGGACAATTAACACTATTCTGTTGTCATGACTTGCGAAGTGTGTTAAAGTGTCTAACAGAATTTTACTAACAGTTTCAACCAAAATGTTACTAACAGTTTCAACTGTATCCCACAAGAGTTTACTGACATTGGACGTGATAAGAGGTGTATTTTCCAATCCTGTGGATTCAGAGTGTTATTGGATGGTTGCATCCTAAATGCTACATATATGACAGGGCTGAAGAAGTTGAAGACATGCTAGACAGCTACTGCTCACTAAGAGTTTAAAAACATCTCACGGCTTCCTGACAAAATGTCACAGCAATTGAAGAGGATCTACATGGACTCCCTCAAAACATCAATACTCTCTTCATATTCTTGAATACGGGTAAAAATGGTATCATGTCTCTGGGCTTTTTCACTCAGTTTTAGGTACTTTAGTACCTGCAAATGTATGGCTGTTTTTTACAAATCCTTCCTGCTGGGAATTTTCTGTTCTAGTCTAGCCCCTGTTGTTATTCTGTTCTAGTCTAGCTCCTGTTGTTTTTCTGCCCTATACTATCATGCGTTTTCATTCCCCCAGTCCCCCTTCACACATTTTAAAAATAATCATTATATTTTTATATACAGTGGAGGAAAAAAATATTTGATCCCTGCTGATTTTGTATATGTGCCCGCTGGCTAGGCCACTCCAGGACCCTGAAATGCTTCTTACGAAGCCACTCCTTCGTTGCCCGGATGGTGTGTTTGGGATCATTGTCATGCTGAAAGACCCAGCCACGTTTCATCTTCAATGCCCTAGCTGATGGAAGGAGGTTTTCACTCAAAATCTCACGATACATGGCCCCATTCATTCTGTCCTTTACACGGATCATTCGTCCTGGTCCCTTTGCAGAAAAACAGCCCCAAAGCATGATGTTTTCACCCCCATGCTTCACAGTAGGTATGGTGTTCTTTGGATTGCAACTCAGCATTCTTTGTCCTCCAAACACGACGAGTTGAGTTTTTACCAAAATGTTATATTTTGGTTTCATCTGACCATTTGACAATCTCCCAATCTTCTTCTGGATCATCCAAATGCTCTCTAGCGAACTTCAGACGAGCCTGGACATGTACTGGTTTTAGCAGGGGGACACGTCTGGCTCTGCAGGATTTGAGTCCCTGGCGGCGTAGTGTGTTACTGATGGTTGGCTTTTTTACTTTGGTCCCAGCTCTCTGCAGGTCATTCAGTAGGTCCCCCCGTGTGGTTCTGGGATTTTTGCTCACCGTTCTTGTGATCATTTTGACCCCACGGGGTGAGATCTTGCGTGGAGCCCCAGATCGAGGGAGATTATCAGTGGTCTTGTATGTCTTCCATTTCCTAATAATTGCTCCCACAGTTGATTTCTTCACACCAAGCTGCTTACCTATTTCAGATTCAGTCTTCCCAGCCTGGTGCAGGTCTACAATTTTTTTTCTGGTGTCCTTTGACAGCTCTTTGGTCTTAGCCATAGTGGAGTTGACTGCAAATGTGTGTGACTGTTTGAGGTTTGAGGTTGTGGACAGGTGTCTTTTATACTGATAACAAGTTCAAACAGGTGCCATTAATACAGGTAACTAGTGGAGGACAGAGGAGCCTCTTAAAGGAGAAGTTACAGGTCTGTGAGAGCCAGAAATCTTGCTTGTTTGTAGGTGACCAAATACTTATTTTCCACCATAATTTGCAAATAAATTCATAAAACATCCTACAATGTGATTTTCTGGATTTATTTTCTCATTTTGTCTGTCATAGTTGAAGTGTACCTGTGATGAAAATTACAGGCCTCTCTCATCTTTTTCAGTGGGAGAACTTGCACAAGTGGTGGCTGACTAAATACTGTTTTGCCCCACTGTAACTCTTTACACTGTCATGCCCTGGCTGCGGGCCCCTGGCCGTTTCAGGGCATGCCGCCTAGGGAGGCCTCTAGCCCTCTCTATGCCGCTGTGGGCTCCCCAGTCAGAGCAGCTGTGTTCAGTTGACTCTGATTGGGGAGCCTACTTAGGCTAGGCTACAGCCACACTAGGCGTGGTTGATTGTTTGTTCTGTTTGTGTCTCAACAACGTTCACGGTTTGTCTCTGTTTTATTTCCAATTCATGTGGATACGCTACACGTTTATTGTAAGTTCGTTTTAGTTCTGTTTGCTGTGTTTCTACAGCACCTTTACTTTTTACGTTTACAGTTCGTGTAGTCTTTGTCTTTTGTGTTTATTGGAATAAATCACCCTTTACTTTCCACAATGTCTGCGTATGGTTCCGCACCTCACTATAACCGTGATATACACATATACAATTTGATTCACTTTGAGTTTTGAGTTCAGCTATACAACTGATTTTGACTATGTGACCATGCTTTTTAAAGAATGGCCTTTGTTGTCGGTTTGGAATTAGAATTTGCTAAAGCTTCCTGTGTTAAAGCTATTAGGTGGAAGGGTTATTAACTCTTAAATACTGTTTAAATATCCCTTAAACCAAAACTAGGCACCTGATGTGATGCTCAGGCTGTCTATAGTAAATAGGCTAACTAAAGATAAAAAAAAAAAATACGTATCCAATTAACTAATTTTTATTTTCACTACACAGCAACGCAACTTTATTGTAGACAATCAAAAACATCTGAAAATTATGATTAGATCAAAAACAGACAAAACAAAGACTTTCTTGCTATGTCTTTATTTGAGCCCACCGTGAGATGTTGTTTTGTGAGTCAGCATTGTTATAATTGAGACTTTCAACAATATCTAACTTTGGTGCTGAAAACACAAGCGTAATCACAGTTGCAATAGAAGAACAAAAACAAACAAATATTTTTTATATTATTTTTTATAATAATGCCCAATTTTGTTGTAAAATATAAAACCATAATCTATTGTCTAAGACCATGATCTATTGCGGTCTTAGACAAGACCATAATCTGTTGTCTAAAACCAAATGATAAGATATATTATAAATCAATGCTCATGGAAAGACATGTTTTCTGCTTAACTTAAAATGATAACTCTGTGTGTATTGGTTCCCCCTTCCAGTCGTCCTGAGGAGCTATAGCGGGAGAACACTTGGTGGAAAGAACCCACTTTGTAAAGGCCTATGGTGGGGCCAATACTGAATTAACAAACATTTTCTACACAGTATATGCGTTCAGCTCTGGTTTACCAAGCATAGTAAAACAGGCAATTGTTTTGGATGCCTATGAAAAAAGTACTGACTACTTTAAAACCTCTAGTTAAATCCTAAATTTGTATTTCATTTACTACATTTAGGCATTACAGGCCAAGTGTGATCAGATATTTCCTACAAAATCTAGTAACTCAAGTGTTTAAGTGTCAAGATTAGAGCTACTGATCAATGATTACAAAAGCTTATGATCCGTTCCAATTGGCATCAGGGATTCTCCACCCATGGTTCCTGGATTCCATACTTGCGAAATCAATTGGCATCGGGGATTCTCCACCCATGGTTCCTGGATTCGATACTTGCAAAATCAATTGGCATCGGGGATTCTCCACCCATGGTTCCTGGATTCCATACTTGCAAAATCAATTGGCATCGGGGATTCTCCCCCCATGGTTCCTGGATTCCATACTTGCAAAATCTTTGCTTGCTGCTGAACATCCTATATTTGTTTTTTCTTTTTTTTCCTCAATCTGCCAGTTGTGATAAGTTCTTGATTTATTGTTTAAATGGCTTTGAGTGTCTTTAGATGTGTCCAGTTCCTTCATTTTCTTTTACCGTTCATTCAACGGCCCAATATTTTATTAGTTTTTTTGTTCAGGGAACTTCAACTTTCCATCCTCAAAAAATCCTTGAATTTATTCTGTCTTCATAGTTCCCTCATGCCAACATGCTGTGTTCTTCATAAGTAATGCCATTCTACTACTACACTACTGCCCTATTCTTCCTCCATACAATATGTTCTCACCTGCCGACCCTTCAATTGTGACGTGCATTGAAGGAAACGGACCAAGGCGCAGGAGTGGCAAAACAAAGGTCTTTTATTACGACCACTGTACAAAGTACAGAACCAGAAAATAGAGCCGTAAAGGCTGAGGGGAGACTCTGCTCCAGTACATGTAACAGGCAACAATCACGGACACAGAGACCAGACACACAAGGGCTGATATACGTTGCGAACAGGTGGAGCCTGTTAGGAATCAGGGAGGGATGCGTTCACAGGACATGGGGAAAACAGGACAAAACACACACAATGGCGACTTAAAGGCCGGTGACGTCGAACGCCGGATCGCCACGCGATCAGAGGAGGGCTTGGCCTAGGGCGGCAACGTGACATCAATAACTATTATTTCTCTTTCAAGACTGAGGAATTTATCATTCCATTAATTTTTTTATAACGCAATCAACAAACAACGTGATTTTTGTAATTCATCAGAATTTCTTCCCTTGTTTTCAGTAAATCAAATAAATTCCCCAAACCTTTTTAATCTGAAATGGCATATTTTAGTATTTTCTCTTGCAACAGTGTTCTATTTTCAAGCTGTTTATGTCATCCTCCAATGATTATTACAACGTCAGGGGCAGCAGTCTCCGCTTTTACTAGTGATGGACATTCCGAATCATTAAAGTGAACTGAATCATTCAGTACTCTTTATCACGGTGGAACCTTGTTGTTTACTATAATAGCACTCTGTTTAATAACTCACAAATATAGTAAAGTTACCGAATTCCCTTTGTTTGTTTTTTCAACAATTACCAAATTATTCAGTCTACAGACAATAATACCACAAGCAAATGTAGTAGCCCACCGTGAACAACAGCAATAAAAGTGTTATTGAATTCACTGTGCATGTTTGCTATCTGTTGTTAAGCAACAGGCACACATTTGGCTGCAATGATAAACCAGCGCTACCACATCCTAACGAATTAAACGCTTTCCTGCAGACTTGTTGGTATTCTGGATCTTACTACAGGAACACCACCAGTTTCGAAATTGTCTTAAGTTGTATTTGTGGATGCTTATATGAGAGCCATACATTTTTTTTAATAACTTAAAGGTGATAGCTCGGCATGTGTCATACATGTTAAAACTGAAGACGAGGTAGAGGTCTTCACGGATACATCCGAAATCCAATGATCTACCTATTGTCTTTAATACAGCTGCCAGTCAGTACTATTGTGTCGTGTCCTGCTTAATTAGGATATTTTCATGCCTATAATCTCACAGCAACCCAGCCACACTACCAGGGGACAATCTGGATCCCGAGGTTTGTTATTTCGGTGACCAGTTGAGATCCAGAACGACTAAGACACAAAAGACTTAAAAGATGCAAAACATGCATAATCAAGTCCTTTCCCCCCGGTGGGTGCTTCCACAGCCAAACCTTGGTTTTCTACCTCTACCTCTGTGTTCTTCAACCTTCAGACTGATGACCAAACGACCGTCTGCGTAACCAAAGCTTTCCTCGGTTGCGGACACTTTTCCAGTATGATAAAACATTTGATTATGCACCGGTCCCCATTGAAAACCGGTCCATGAGAACTGGTCCAATTTCATTAAAAGTAATAATGGGTTTGTCTCCTTAAAACCTAAAAGTAAGTAAAGTCACTTCCCTTTGGTTTTTCTGGCCTTGGCACCAGTTTATCCTTCCAGCATTGCCACCCTGGTGTTCACAGCCACGACGTCCATACATCCTCTACCATGCTTATCTTATGTTGCCCAATGGTCTTTTTTTCCACAGTCAGCTGGTTAGCATCAGCTGGTCCTCCAATCCGTTTGTGCAGGAGTGCTTTCAAAGGCAGTCTCCTATAAGTGGCATAATATAACTCGTTGTCTCCCCCTGTAGGCAACCTGCAATACATCATTCAGTCAAAGCAAACCATTGGAGAGTAAAAACACGCGCATGTGGAAACCAATAGGCAGAAAGACCTGGTGTCCATAACACACATACATGCTTTCCAAATGAAAACCAACATTGTGCCAGTCACACGCTGAAGAGAAATAACAGAGAAGAAGAAGAGAAGTGCCTTTGGTTACTCATCAACACTACAAACACATAAGCAAAACGACAACCCAAAACCAACTTGCAATTGAAATCAATGATGGTACTTAGCATCTCCTAATGAATCAACCACATCTAAAACCAGCTCAAATCAAGATGCTCAGCAGCCCAATAAGGACTTTCTCTTTTTGGCTTTAGATATATGAAGGTATATTTATTAGGACAATTAATTCATGATGAACGTGTTTTGCAAGTGTTTTTCCCTGAGATCCCTGAGTATTACAATTCAGATTTGCTTACAAAACATTTTTGTGACACTCAACTGTCTTTTGAAATCTCCAGGCCAAATCATTTATGTTTATGTAAATTATTATTTTTTAAAGAACTATTCTAAACAGACCTAATGTCTGTTTTTATTTTAAGGAACTGAAAACCAGATTTAGAAATAGACGTCCACTGTTTGTACAGTTTCAAAGGATCATCTGCTCATGTGTTGAACAGCTCATTTCTCATTTGACTGTTGAACATTTTATACTACATTTCCTTTTTGGACCTTACAAACCCTGATAATGACTTTAAAACCATGAAATAAACTGGACACTGGAAGGGCTCCATATTGGAATATCAGAAAGAAGAAGAACAACAATAAAAACCACATTGGATTTAAACCAAGTTTAAACAACAATTTCAACCAGAACCAAATGGTATCCCAGAAGAGATGAGGCGACTGTTTTCCAACACTGTCCTCCTGTTCCTGTGGATTCAAAGTGTTAATGGATGGATGCATCCTAAATGCTACATATATGGCAACGCTGAAGAAGCTGAAGACATGCCACTTGGCTATTGCTCAGGAGTTTTAAAACATCTCTCGGCTTCCTGTCAATATGTCACAGACATGGAAGAAGATCTTCAAGGACTCCCTCAAAACATCAATGCTCTATGCATATACATGACTGATGATAGAAAGGGTGTCATGTCTCTGGGTTTTTTCTCTCAGTTTCAGGATCTGGAGTACCTGTACATTCATGGCTGTTTTTCACAAATCCTTCCCACTGGGAATAACCAGGTTCCCCCAAATCTGGAATATCTGACGTTGAAGGGGCAGAACACTGAGTGCTGTGATTGTTATTTTGGGCCGAACACATTCAAAGATCTATTCAGGCTAGGTTATTTGATTATAGAGAAATATAGGTTATCGGCAATGGCACTAGATGTCTTTGATGGCAATCCTCATTTACAAAATGTCTCAATTCTTCACTCCTGTGAAGAAGACTTGTCTGAGATATTATGCAGACTAATGTATGTTCAGTCACTCACTTTTTTAGTTTTAGATACATTCAAGATAAAGACATTAAATCAATCAAACTGCTCAATCGCAGACAAAAATGGGAGCATGATACCTACTTTTAAAAACCTAATAAGGAGTTTTTTATCATTTGGTGATATAACAAATATAGAGGAAGGTGCGTTAACTTGTTTTAAGAACGTGACAGTTATGGAATTGAAAATAAACCATGAAGTTCTACGGCGCCTCCCCCTCTCGGGAATTAAGCACATCCATTCATTGATGCTTAACGGGGACAATGATATTCATTTCGCAAGCTTCTGTAATGTAGTGTTTTTGCTTTCTATAAAAGAGGTACAGTTTTTTACCAACAATCCAAGTATCCTTTCAATGTCCGGTCTTGACTTGTGCATTGGACTGGAACATTTGGTTATAAGTGGAGGCGATGCTACCCATTCTACTCTCCATACTCAGTGGAACGTTATTTCCACTCTCAAGAACCTTGAAACATTGTCTGTAAGTCACCAAACAGAAAACAATTTTGATGTCTGCTCCTTCCAAAAAACACCAATAACATGGTTGACCAGCGTTTATTTAAAATCGAACATAAAAAGTATTTTTGCAAAACAATTTAGTTGTCTTGGTAATTTGAGGAATCTGAATTTACATAGAAATTTAGTGTCAAATATTGAAGACTTTGCTTTCCTGGGCTTGACAAATCTGGATTCCTTAAACCTGGCAAATAATATAATTACAAACATAAATGCAAAAACATTTTTTGGATTATATAGTTTGATATGGTTAGATCTCCGAGAAAATCCACTTATTCACAACATTGAGACATTATCTTTCATGCCTCTTAGATCTTTAACAGAAGTGTTTATTGGGAAAACAAACAGCCCACTAACAGAACCTGTTGTGAAGTTGAATCTGACACTCATGTTTGGTGACACTTTGAGTCAACTGACTACTCTGTATATATCTTCATGTATGATGCCAATGCATTTGGTTGTTGGCAGTGACATCACATCTAAACAGGACCTGAGTCTTACACTTAAAGGCAAGACTGTGTCCTTTGAGGACTGTGACCGACCATTCTTTAAGTCTGTTATCCATCTTGATGTTCATGCAGAAGAATTCCTTTGTGGATCTGAATTCATGGGAAAGTATTTCAAATCTGTGAAGACATTAAAGTACAGATCAATGCTTTCAGCTAAAAGTATTGATTTTACATCAATTAATCAACTGATTCAGTTACAGAAACTGACTCTAATTTCAGTGGATCTTATAAAACAACCTTCTGCTGACATCATCTTCCACAACCTGACAAAGTTGGAGGTTCTGAAACTTTTAGGCTGCAAGATTTATTCCATGGAGGGAAGTTTAACTAAAGATTTAAAATCTTTGAAGAAATTGAATTTGCAAATTGAAAATGTTTATAATGTATTGTACAGCTTTACTGAATCCCTCTCTAGTCTTAAGTATTTGATATTTAATCAATTTCATTTGTTTTGCATTTGTGACAATGCTTGGCTTATTTCATGGGCATTACGGAACAGGGAAGTTGAAGTGATCTTGAATAACAATAAAGAAACATCTTTGGAAGACTTGACATGTTTGTCAGACAATGGCATAGACACACCTAACTTAGTGAAGTACACAGATGCCAACTGCATAACAGACATAGACTTTATTCTCTTTGCTGTGACTGGCCTGGGAGTCCTGTTCTTCATGATGGTGGTGCTGGTCCATAACCTGTCCGGCCAGTACCTCCTCCCCCTCTACCACATCACCCTTGGCTGGCTGTCGGGGGCCATGAGATCCAACACCAGGGGGCGCTACGACTACGATGCCTTTGTCTCTTACAGCGGGAAGGACGAACGCTGGGTGGTGGAGGAGCTGCTGCCCAACCTGGAGCAGAGGGGTCCCCCTTTCCTGAACCTCTGTCTGCACAGCAGAGACTTTCAGCTGGGGAAGGACATTGTGGAGAACATCACAGACAGCCTCTACAGGAGCCGCCACACCCTCTGTCTGGTCAGCCGCCACTACCTTCTCAGTAACTGGTGTTCCCTGGAGATGA
>JACXGK010014185.1:0-11908 GCA_016801125.1 Novumbra hubbsi
GTATGTTCATCTTACTGCCTGAAGTATGTTCATCTTACTGCCTGAAGTATGTTCATCTTACTGCCTGAAGTATGTTCATCTTACTGCCTGAAGTATGTTCATCTTACTGCCTGAAGTATGTTCATCTTACTGCCTGAAGTATGTTCATCTTACTGCCTGAAGTATGTTCATCTTACTGCCTGAAGTACGTTAATCTTATTGCCTGAAGTAAGTTTAATCTTACCGCCTGAAGTTAGTTATTGTTTGGCAGCTTTTCAAACTTCTTAGAAACGTACATGCCTTTCTTATGCATCTGTACGCAGTTTTTAAATTTTTTCAATGACAACAACATCGATATGCTGTTTTCCATTTTGAAAAGTAACCCACTGGCTCCGTCTTGTCCCCGTCTTGTCCCAGGTGTCTGATCGTGTCAGGAGAGGCGTGTCTTCGTTGTGGGGAACAGAGGACGAGTGGTGCCCTGTGCCAACTTGGACCATCATGGTGCCTAACATTCACCCTGCAGTACCTATCCTGCCCAGAGGGGCGGCGCTACTGCTGCTGCTACTCAGTTGTCTGGTGCTGTGCTCTCAGGCCAACAGTAAGTACGCCTCCACAGGACAGTACATACATTCGGTAAAACTGATTTTAGACTATACACTGAGCCGGGTTTGAGCGGGGGTTACAACCCTTTGTAATTCAGTTGGTAAGACATGAAGCCATGCTGCAGAGTATGTTTGCACTATAGGCAGCAGCTTCAATGTCCTCCATTCTAGCTCACCATGGCCACAGCTTTTATTCACAATGGGAACATCTATACAAAATAATATAAAAGAAAAAGTAAAAGCTGCGCATTTCTTTATATTCTATGGGCATTTATTCACACCTGCTACATTATATACTGATTGACGAAACCTCCTAACAAATGTTAGATCACAGTATCATTTGTTCAGTTAAATACCTCTCAACAGAAAAGCACTTATACAGAACAACTTGCTGAATATTAATTGGTCTCTAGCTTGCTTGTTTGTTTGTTTATTTATTTGCTGGCTGCTTAAGGAGAATCAGCTCATGCTGTGCAATTTGCTGCCTAATTTAACTATGAACATACCGCTCCAGTCCATTTACATTTGGTCTCCTCGGTGGATTCCAGCAAGCGGCGTCAACAGCTGTTTTTGAAATGCGCCCAGTCGCTCTCCAGACTGGAGAACATTCCTTAGCATTCCGTACAGAGAGGTATGTGTCTGGCTGTACATCTTAATGAAGGTTGGGTGCTGGAGCTCTCCAAGAGATGTGTCACTCTATTGTGTGTGTGTGTGCAGTCCCGAGAGGGGTCAAGCATGGAGCAGTGACCTGCAGAAGGTAGGGGTTCAGGGACCAAATTAATTCAGCAAATGACCTGAGCTACAGCTCTGTCCCTGGGTCACCACACACACACACCATTATTCCCTCACTCTTCAACTCTCCATGTCACTGTTTGTATGACCGTTCATTGCATTTCTGACCTTGGGAACATCCACTCTGCACTTTCTATCACCTTTTCCTTAGAGCGTGTGCGATATCAAGGTCCAGTGTGCAGGTTATGTCTTTAAGTGGCAAATAAATGCTCAGAAGTGGAACAGCAGACATTTTTCATTTAAGGAGAGCTTCTATCTGTTATATCTATCTATTCGCTTCACCAAAGTGTTCTGTCTGCAACCCCCATCAGAGAGACAGACACAGACCAACTAACACACATTTAGACACACCTATACTGACAGACAGACACACATTTAGACTGAAAGGCAGACTGACAGACACCGCCCTCGATTTGTTCCCCTTTTCTCTCAAACTCCAGTCATCAAATCATTACCAGATAAAAAGACCCAGTGGAGCTTTTTTAATTCCCAGACAAAGACCGTCGCTGTTTCTCTGAAACAGCATCTTCTGTTCAGGCTCCAAAATGCGTAAGACACACACACACAAACACACACGCACAGTTCTGCACGTCAGTAGTGTTTCCCTGAACTCTTTTCAGCTGGTCAGGGAGTATGGGCCCCCACATCAACATGTAGAAGATTAGGACTAACACAGTTCTGTTGTTTTCTTCAGACGGGGCAGCAGAACTGGACATAACAGGGTTTGGTGGTCAGCTGGTTGAGGGGACATCAGGCTACAGGAAATGGGAAGAGCCATCTCAAACGAAAACAAATATATTCAGCGTTATATAGTATGAAATGGTCCTGGTAAAGACTCCCTGTGATAAACCCTAGAGGGTAATATTACCTTGAGTGCCGGGGAACAAACGTAGAATTAGGGCTCAGACGAAGAGGAAAAACACCTACCACAAAATGTCAGGTTTGTGTTTAGCTGTTGCCTGTAATTTGTGTGGGTTTAAAGCCTTGCTTCGACTGTCTCGATGTGATTGTACCGCTTAGCGTGCAGCTCTGTTCCTGAATTACAGAGCTTTGATATAGCCATCGATATACGGGACAGGGCGTGGCTGGGCTCTGTCAATGGGACTGTGTCTGGTCATACTCCTAGGCTGCCTTATTAAGAGACCACCGTCAAAGGCAGCATGAGAAAGGCAGGAAGTTTCCCATCCGTCTCGATCCAGAGTTCCCAGAGGCGGGAGATGTCTTTCTGATAGACATTTTGACTAATGCGAGATGATGTCGATCTTGTTTTTGTTTCCCTTACTGGCCTGGTGAGGTGTGGCTTGATGGTTAATAAGAAAACCTTATCCTTGATCCACCAAACAGAAGGCCGAACAGTAGAATCACTTCCGCCACAACGTTCTAGATTTTAGTGCTTGCATGATCCGCTGTGACATTATTAGTCTCAAGTCAGCATTTAACCCTGTCCTGTTCAGGGGACACGATAATCAACCCTGAGTGGTGACCGGAGTCGCCCAATCCATCAATTGGGAAAACACACACACCCACTATCCCCGGGGAACCTACTGTAATCTGCACAACACAATAGTCCACCAGTCCTGGGCCAGCAAGGTCACATGGAACAAAACCTGCCACGTCCACAAATTACCCCATACGTAAATCTCCTGCTTTGTCTTTGTGTTGACATCTTTCAGTGTGGTTAGTAGGAAACATTTGATGTTTGCCATGTCTTTATAGGTCTCTTATGCCCACTAAGACCAGGAGCAGTGCCCCCTGGCCTGTCACTGCTCCTGTCCCAGGTCTGCTTGTGCCGTCATACCAAACAAGGCACACAAAGGTGTAACTAGACAGGCTCTCATGAACCGGCTTCATTGACGACGGGAGGAGAGAACATGTCAAGTTGTCACTCATGGGGTCACCAGGACACTGGATAAACAGACCCGAATGTTTTCCTGCACAACTCGGATGTTAGTACGTCTTCTGAAATGTATGAGTTTGACCTTGCATTTCTTTGTACTATAATTTTTCAACTTTGTCATGCATGTTTCAAAGAGGTCTTATGTAGGGCCCTGATGAAACAGTCTTTTTTCCCTCACCACAAAGTATATTGTAAATAATGCATAAATGCATAATAGCCACATAATTGCCTCTAATGGCAAAGGCCTATGCAGTTCAATACCAGAAGCGTCAGAACGAGAAAGTGAAGAAAGAGAAGGTTGATCTTTTCCCTTTTATAGATTTTCTGCTAGGCTCCAGAAGCCGTAGCCTGTACTGTATGAAGTTAAGAGCCGGACTAGAAACCTTTGTGAATCGATTAGCCATATCGTTCATCCAGACTTGAGTGCAGGGGAGCAGACGGGTTGGGGAGTAAGGGAGATGGGGGGGGGGGGGGGGGTAAACTGGATGGATGGAAATTGGATTGTGTTTTTTCTTTAGGTGTCCATATGGTCAGCCAACGAAAATTGAATGGGATGAAAATGGATTGTGTTTAATTAAACGCATCCATATCCAGCATGAAGATGCACTTGGACGGTAATATGTTAGTCCACAGCTGGAGCCCGGCACACCAGCCCGGACAGCAGAGATGGCCAGGGAAAGGAGATGGTGGCCCAGCAGCACCGGGTCTGACGATCAGAACCATGAGATGACGAGCCTACGAGACAGTACCGATAAGACTACAAGACTCAGTAGTAGCACATTAGTACAGTAGAATTAATGATCCGGTTGATGGCCTTGATGTGAGACCCAGTCATGGGTTAATGTGTGATACATGGCTGCTGCATAGACACATTCATAGAGTCTGTTGTTTCAGAGGGTTTTAGTTAATCACACGACACAAGGCCTCTAGAGTTCCAACACTACTGTCGTTCCCAGGGGACAAATACCGTAAGTTTATGGAGGCTGCTGTTACCTGCACACACACACACACACACACACACAGCCTCTGGGTGGTCTATGAAGAGTCTGGCTGTGTGTGGTTCTCTGCCTCCCCACAGAAACCAACCTAATTTACCTTCACCTCAAGTGCATCTGAGCGACAGGGTTTAGACCCCCCCCTCCCACACCCCAGTCTAGAGCCGCGGGGGGGTGGAAGAACATGAGAACAATGACACTTCTCTACCGGCAGACTGAGGGCTGATCGTAATCCTCTATAAACATCGGTTGGGTTAAATGAGGAAGCGAATCTCGTTGGGACCTTGCGTGAAAACGGACAAATATCCTTTCTTTTGCTTCCCTTCGTTTCTCTCCACCCGCTCTCCGTCCTCCCCTCGCACCACCCTCGCTCCCTCCTCGCTGCTCCCCCCACCATCTCCCGCTGCTGTCCCACAGAGGGACGGCTTGTGATTTCCATGACAAAGGCCTCTGAAACCGCTGCCATGTAGGGCCATGCATATTCACCAGTCGACACATGCAAATGTCTGTGCCTTTTCCTCTTTTGACGTTTGGAATCCCCGTCTCTGTGTGCTGGCCGTACCCATTAGCCCACAACTTCCCTAAATGAGAAGGAAAATAATGCCGGCGAAATATCCCATAATGCATTTTACTGAGTGACTGTAAATGATCACATTAGGAGTTTCCAGCCTCGGGAGTTTACCGTAGTAGATTCACGCCATGTCTTGGTTGGCGTTTGAATGATCAACATCTTTCTCTTAGGACCATGTCTTCTGTATTACAGGGGCGCGCGTACTATCTCTGGCAAGCCAATGTCAATGGAAGTGTTACACGGTTTGGTTTTTCACTTCCTTTGGACTTGTTTTAGGCTGCTTTTTGGCTTTCTTTACTGGCCGGGGTGTTGCTGTGGTCAAAGAATTACGGTATACTGTTTCTCTGAGCTCTGTAGGTATATTGAAACATAAAACGGCCTGGTTGGACTTCCTTGTTTTTCATTTGTTTTAGAAAATCCATCACAAACAGTATACTACAGTATATTCTACTAGATACCCCCCACGTAGCCGTGTTGACAACAGGCCAAGGAGGTCATAGGTCAAATAAGAGGTGTTCTCATAGCCGTTTGACGTTTAGAAACTGAGGAGGCTCATAATGGTGTGTCATATCAACATGCAGAGTCCTAGCTGCTTATTAGGTCTGGATGTTTCTAGTTGAATAGCATCTAGGCTGATGCCCGATTCACATTAAAGGGAGATAACAGGACGACATTTCCGTTGAAATACAATTTCAATGGAGCGTAGATATGGTTCTATTGTTGTGTCGGTTTCCATGGCGTGGCTATTCAAATGCCCTGGGGGTGTGTCACCCGGGCAACGTTGTCTGCAGCTTGCGCTATTGTTTAAACTGATATCATATTTGCGTGCCCAGCTACATCACTCATAGCTGTTCAAAGGCAAGTCATGTCTTTGAACATTAAGCAAGGCTGCCGTGAAGATGTCTTGAAGTGAAATCCAACCTGTTGGCGAGTTAGCAGATACTCTTTAGCCTCATATACCCCCACACTCAGCACCATGAGGTGTACTCGGTTTGGACTGGCCTGTAGGGCAATGGCATAAAGGCCTGTGCTATGTATGGAATAGGGCACCATTGTGATGCCAGGCTCTGTCATCTTAGGGCACCGTCTCTTTACCCTCATCAGCCATTACGCACTACAAATGCTTCATCTAAAAACGTGCTATTAACCTGAAACATGTTTCGCCCTTCTCTCATTTCTTGAAGATATTACTATAGATACAGGTGTGACCCAATCCCAGTGATTGCCAATGGATACATCTCTTAGATGCGTTCAAACCCCGGCATTACACGCGCGACGTGAGTGTAATGAATATGGTTTTCCTCTTTGGGACAATTAGATTTGGGGCGTCAGTGACGGCATGAATAGGGAAGGGTTTCACACAGGTAGTCCTCTAGACCTCCACTTCCTGGGGATGCAAGCCGAAAGCCGTTACGTTAATGTTCACCATGGAAAGAGAGGGGGACAGGAGGAGATGGGGGGCTGAGTACTCAAGAGCTTCTGCTTACTCCTCTTTCTCTTGTTTTACATAATTCAGTGTGTCCGTAGGGGGTCGATGCGAACCTCTCTTTCCTCAAGCCTGTGGTCGGATATGGACGTTTTCTTTCTATTCCTATTTCTGCGATCATTGCTATGTCTGACCTGTGTTTCGGCAAACCACACTGGAGATTAGCATGATTAGATGATGTGTGTATGTCTGGATCTACGTGTACACCACAATGTGGCGGAGATGCCGACATCCCAGATCTGAAGATGCACAGCAAAAGTTGACTAGTTAGATTCAGCCTGATGGGGCTGATTTCTTTTGGTAGTTTGTGGTCGTTGGGCCCAAGATATAATTATCTATATATTTTCAGAATTTTCACTGCAAATTGAACAATATGCCCAAGAAGAGATTTTATTTGAAAATAACAATAACTTTAACACTCTATTACACTCCAATCACATAATGTCTCGTTGGCTGTTGGAATACCTGGGAAATTATGTCCTTTGTTTAACATTATTTCCTGGTTTAGGTCTTCATGTTTTGTTTGTATTGGATCGAGTCTGGTCTTGTTTGATGATCCAGAGTAGCCTAGCTGGACAAACGGTCCGGCCAACACATGGTAAATCTAGCCATTTTCCTCAGACCCCTATGCTCCGTTTTTCATAGAGGAGGCCAATGTGTCAGTCTTTGTGGGGATTTTGGATCTCTACATGCACACAAATACCCGTATCACATACACATATACACTCACACGGCTTAATGGAGCTGCCTCATTAAAACAATAAAGCATCCTCACAACAGCCACTGATGCAAATTGCCACTAAGTGTTATGGAGTGAAAATGATAACTTGCTAATGTATTATTAATCAGGATAAATGGTTAGTACTCTGGCACTAGCCTATCGATCTACGGCACTTCGCTGGGAAAGCCGCTCTCAGCAGGCCTTTGTCGTTCATGGAATGATGTTGGAAGACGACTTGTCTATCTGTTGGCCTCATGATCACCATCTCCGGTCTTCTGCTTCTGTCATTATGCAATGGGCTTCCAGTAACTACTTGTGAACAATTTAATTTGTGGGAGCATACCATTTTTGAAATAAAGTATTGAACATGGCAGCCATACAATGTTAAGAGGGAACCAAAAGGGCCCTTTAGCTGGTATAACAAACAGTTCCTTTAAAGAACCATTCCTGTTTTCAGTTAGTATTTTTGGTTCAATATATAACTTTTTCCACAGAGGATTATACAAGGAACGAACCACAAAGTGATCTATTTGGAACCAAAAAGTATTCTTCCTGGAACCATAAAGTATTCTTTCTGGAACTATGAAGTGTTCTCCTATGGGGACAGCCGAATAACTTTGAGAAACAACTTCTTGTCACTCTTAAAAACAGGAATACTATTTTCCTAACCCAGACACCTCGACACCCTAAAATGTCTTTGTCCCCCTCTGTGCTGCTGAGGCATGATGAGAAAGGGGTCAGGGGTCAATGCTTTTATTGATGTGTGTTCCCGGTCACCTGTTCTGGCACCTCAGGGGTTGTTTGATTAGGACCAAAAGGAGGGCTTTAAGCTTTAGTAATAAACCCATCATAGTAGAAACAACACCCTCCATACAGACAGGACAGGACCTCTTTTATCTAGGGCCCTGACAACCTCTGACCTCTCATTCCTGACCTCACAGACGCCTCAAATGGTTCTCTAGGTATCTGGTCAATCTTACAACACCCTTTACTAAGCCTCACAAACACTGCCTGTTAATGGGCTAACCTCAAATTAATCTGGTTGAAGGATCTATGCAGGTGTGCCAATAGAATGCCTTATAGATTAAAAGGTTTCTAAGGCTAGATTAGATCTCTACTGGTTAACCTGAGGCCTGATTTTACTGTGGCCTGAGGATTAGCGTGGCCTGTCAGTATTATAAGGGAGTGATCCAGGAAGAGAAGTAAGCCGAAACCTGAAAAGATGCGGGACCGTTTAGAGTGACTGACTGGCAGCATTGTAATTTAGGGGAGATCCGAGAAATGTACCGGTCATTTATATTCATTGGGTACGTAACACATTAGGGCGTCCATCCAGAGTGTTCTGAATGAAATCCCATTAATAAGGTAATTCATCCTCATAGAATAGTGGTGATTGATACCTGTCACGACGTGTTTGGAGAGTTCCAGCAATTCATTTTGAACATGAGTGTCTGAGGTCAGGATTTGTGTTTCTGAGTGACTTGTTTGTTTAGTTAGTTTGCTAGACCTGATGGCTGTAATGAATTTTATAGCAGGATTAATGTGCATCTTTCCCTGTATGTCTGTAAACGTCCATCCACTATAGGCATTTACTGGAATGAAAAGACCTGTGAATCAACCGATCCCCTCTTTCATGCAAGATGTGAGAGAATGATGCTGAAGCACATGCGGGAGGATGGTAGTGAAGCACGTGCGGGTAGGATGGTGCTGAAGCACGTGCGGGTAGGATGGTGCTGAAGCACGTGCGGGTAGGATGTTGCTGAAGCACGTGCGGGTAGGATAGTGGTGAAGCACGTGCGGGTAGGATAGTGGTGAAGCACGTGCGGGTAGGATGGTGCTGAAGCACGTGCGGGTAGGATGGTGCTGAAGCATGTGCGGGTAGGATGGTGCTGAAGCACGTGCGGGTAGGATGGTGCTGAAGCACGTGCGGGTAGGATGGTGCAAGGGGATTTTTGATAGGCAGCCCCCGGACACAATATGTCAATGTAGCAGGCTATACTCATATGTATTGGCTGTTAATTAATGGTATGGACCGTCTATAGCAGGCTAACCTTGTTAGATGGTGAGGGGATGAGGGGAAGGAGACAGGCTGAGGATGGTAAAGAAAGACAGAGCGGAAGGTAGAGACAAACAGAACAATTTTTTTTGTAGTAGAGAGAGAGAGGAATTTGTGGAGGTGGAGGTTTTTTTTCCCAGCGTAGGTGTTTTTTCCACAGTGTTTTTGATGTGGCATCGCTGACAGACTGAAAATTGGGACAAGAGGGAAGGAGAATATCTGGATATTATTCTCCTAGATAGGATACCTGACAAAACCAGCAGCTCGTGTGATCCACTGTCTGCTAGTAGAAGACAAACTAGTGGAGGGAAACCACATCTTGTTTCGTTTGATTTGTTGTGTTTGATAGTTGTTCTCCTGAACTGCAGTCTTTACCAGCGCAATCTTAACCTGACATATGAGATAAATCTTACATTTAATTAAAAAAGACATTCTCAATAAAATAAATAAATATTTGTCATAAAATAAGTGTTTAGTTTTTTTCAAGTGCTTCTCTGTCTTTCAAGTGCTTCCGAGTCGATTTCTTGCCTTGTCTTAAACCCCTCAAGGAAATTCACAGACTTCAGTATGGTGGTGGCTGTGTGGTTTGTGCCATTGCTGTGCCAAATTGTGACCCATCTTCCATTCCCGTGCCACTGGGAAGCATCCCCATAGCAAGATGCTCCCACACCATAGAGACAGTATTAGCAAGGTGGTAAGTGGATATAACCTTTTGCATTCAGTCCTGATTCTTTGATTTTAGTTTGATTAGACCAGATCAGAGTCTTTCAGGTGGCATGTCATAAGCCTTTTACTCAGGAAACGTTACTGCCTTGCCACACTACCATAAGGCTTGATTGATGGATTGCTGGCATGAAGGTTGACCTTTTGTCAGGATCTTCTCTCTGCTCTGCAGAGAATCTCTGAAGCCTCTTTTAGTGGTCTTTGGCTACTTTCTAACCTCTGTGACTTCAGCCCTTTTTGCTTGGTTATGGCAGAGTGTTTGCACTTTTACGCGTGGGACCTTGAAAAGAGAGATATGTGCCTTTTCTAAATCATGTCCAATCAAATGGATTTGCCACAAGTGGACTTTAATACATTTCTATTGACAAGGAAAGGATGCAATGATCAATGATGAATTAAGTCTACAACAACCAAGAAAATGTGGAGAACTTCCTAAATAAATACATTATTTTGGCACTAGATATATATATATATATATATATATAAACACAGTATGAATCAGCAAAAATAAAATGTCTATAACTTGTTTGTGCAGTAGGCCCAAAGTGAGATAACATATTATTATCATCCAAGAGTCCAGGATTTCAAGTCAGGAGTATGTGTTACTGTTTGTGTGTCTGTGTGTGCAAGGACAGCTAATAACTAGCAGTATGTGTTTAGCCAAGAAGGGATTATGGATGGGCGGGGCTTTTTGAGAGTAAGTAAAGGTCAGAGTTGAGTGATGCTGCATCATTAAGAGATGACCTCCAGGGCCCTGGAGGTGTCGTACAGAGACCCAGGATAGGAGAAACACGGTCAAAGGAGAGGGGTGTGTGTTTGAATGTTTTACAATTTGCAATAATCTGTGTGTTTTCTCCATCTCCCGCTGATATTTCCAAATTCCTGAATCTTTTCTCTGTTGATAGATTGCGCTCTGCAGGCTTTATGTTTGCAGTTTGCGTGTTTTAATTTGAAACATGTGCTCTGATCTGCGTAATGCTTCCTGATCCTTGCTAAGAGCAGTCAGCATTGAGTAGATTGGGGAAAGCCCTAGGTCCCAGCAGTTCTCTCATAAACACAGCGATAGTTTAATGTTTTGGATGGACAGATTCAGTTTCTGAACAGAGATTCTGTTCTACACGTCGGAAAGATTCTAATCAGGTCTGGAAGGCTTTGAACTCTTTGAACTCTTCATGGAATCAGGCAAACACTTTCAGGCACAAACACAGTGGGGAAAGTCCAAAGTGCGAACTAGGTTTTGGTGTTTTGCTCTGGTTTGTCCTTCATCGTTTCTCCAGTTCCCCCGGCAGAGCCCCTGGGAGGAAACAGACCAGAAGGTCTAATAGAAAGGGGTTTTTATTATCCACCTGCTATCAGCCAATTAGGTGCTTTTCTGGGGAGAGTCAGGAAGAATGTATGTGAATGACACATTGGATTGGCTAGTGCTTTGGTGGTGAATGGTCAGAGTTCAGCTGGTGGGTGGGTCAGTAGGAGTAGAGCATAGAGCTGTTAGCCCACACACAGCCTGTTGGTTTTTTACTAAAAAGTACAAAGACTAGTTTAGCTTACACCTGTCCATATCTGTCTGACTTTCTCTCTCTCTGTCTTTCTTTCTCTCCATCAGTCTCTGTCTCCCCCGTCTGTCTCTCTGTCTCTATCGTCTTTCCCCATCTGTCTCTCTCTTCTGTCTCCATTGGCGTCTCTGTCTCTTACTGTCTCTGTCTGTCTCTCTGAGGTGTAGACTACTAGGGGCGGTACTGTATATCTCTCTGAGGTGTAGACTACTAGGGGCGGTACTGTATATCTCTCTGATGTGTAGACTACTAGGGGTGGTACTGTATATCTCTCTGAGGTGTAGACTACTAGGGGTGGTACTGTATATCTCTCTGAGGTGTAGACTACTAGGGGCGGTACTGTATATCTTTCTGATGTGTAGACTACTAGAGGTGGCACTGTATATCTTTCTGATGTGTAGACTACTAGGGGTGGTACTGTATATCTCTCTGAGGTGTAGACTACTAGGGGCGGTACTGTATGTCTTTCTGAGGTGTAGACTACTAGGGGCGGTACTGTATATCTCTCTGAGGTGTAGACTACTAGGGGCGGT
>JACXGK010014186.1:0-11866 GCA_016801125.1 Novumbra hubbsi
ATTCCTATTTATAGAACAAAGAGGTGATGAACTAATAGTTTTAACAGATGGTCAAATAATAGAATGACTCAGTGAATCCCCCGATACCAGTCAGCCATCAATCCTGTGTGTCACAGTTAGAGAAAGACCAGGCTTACCTTACCTTTATGACATCCAAAATGCTTCTAACATTCCTCTTACATGAAATACTCAATTTCTTATCCATAACATTATCCATAACATTCATCTTACTTGAAATATTTCTTTATCCATAAGAACCCCTCTGCTCGGCAAGAATGAGGACTACATGTAGTGTGTCCGGGAATGTGATGATGTGATGAAGGGCGGTGTCCAGGGACATTCACAATGGTGATATTCCCTCCATGCTGTCCAAAGACATGCACATGGTAATTATTCCTCATCCCTGTCCAGGGACATTCACAATGGCACGGTGGCCAATAACGCTCTGTTCCCATCCTCTTCTTTTGGCCAGGTTGAAGACCGCCTCATCAATGTAAATATAAACATGCTGAAATGCAGTGGCATCCAGCTCTTAGACTCTTCAGAGATCACATGAGAATATGATAACAGATAACATGAGAATATGTGAAATAGGCCTAGATAAGTCAATATGGTAAGGCATACACTGGATTACAGTACTGTAATGTGTTTATTTAGGGCTGAAATGATTTCCAGTATAGTACTTGCACATATTCATAAACTCCTCTTTACTTGATGAATGAAAATGCAGTTTTGTTCAAATGGCACCCTGGCACCCTTCCCCACTCTCTTTACATGATCAATGAAACCTCTACTACCAACCTCTTCTCTTATTAATACAGTGAGGCAAAAAAGTATTTAGTCAGCCACCAATTGTGCAAGTTCTCCCACTGAAAAAGATGAGAGAGGCCTGTAATTTTCATCACAGGTACACTTCAACTATTACAGACAAAATTAGAAAAGTAAATCCAGAAAATCACATTGTAGGATTTTTAATGAATTTATTTGCAAATTATGGTGGAAAATAAGTATTTGGTCACCTACAAACAAGCAAGATTTCTGGCTCTCACAGACCTGTAACTTCTCCTTTAAGAGGCTCCTCTGTCCTCCACTCGTTACCTGTATTAATGGCACCTGTTTGAACTTGTTATCCGTATAAAAGACACAAACTGTCCACAAACTCAAACAGTCACACTCCAAACTCCACTATGACCAAGACCAAGACCAAAGAGCTGTCAAAGGACACCAGAAACAAAATTGTAGACCTGCACCAGGCTGGGAAGACTAAATCTGCAATAGGTAAGCAGCTTGGTGTGAAGAAATCAACCGTGGGAGCAATTATTAGGACATGGAAGACATACAAGACCACTGATAATCTCCCTCGATATGGGGCTCCACGCAAGATCTCACCCCGTGGGGTAAAAATTATCACAAGAAAAAAAATCCCAGAACCACACGGGGGGACCTACTGAATGACCTGCAGAGAGCTGGGACCAAAGTAACAAAGCCTACCATCAGTAACACACTACGCCGCCAGGGACTCAAATCCTGCAGTGCCAGACGTGTCCCCCTGCTGAAGCCAGTACATGTCCAGGCCCATCTGAAGTTCGCCAGAGCATTTGAATGATCCAAAAGAAGATTGGGAGAATGACATATGTTCAGATGAAACCAAAATAAAACCTTTTGGTAAAAACTCAACTTGTCGTGTTTGGAGGACAAAGAATGCTGAGTTGCATCCAAAGAACACCATACCTACTGTGAAACATGGGGGTGGAAACATCATGCTTTGGGACCAGGACGACTGATCCGTGTAAAGGACTGAATGAATGAGGCCATGTATTGTGAGATTTTGAATAAGTGAAAACCTCCTTCCATCTGCTAGGGCTCTGAAGATGAAATGTGGCTGGGTCTTTCAGCATGACAAGGATCCCAAACACACCGCCCGGGCAACGAAGGAGTGGCTTCGTAAGAAGCATTTCAGGGTCCTGGAGTGGCCTAGCCAGTCTCCAGATCTCAACCCCATAGAAAATATTTGGAGGGAGTTGAAAGTCCGTGTTGCCCAGCAACAGCCCCAAAACATCACTGCTCTTGAGGAGATCTGCTTGGAGGAATGGGCCAAAATACCAGCAACAGTGTGTGAAAACCTTGTGAAGACTTACAGAAAACGTTTGACCTCTGTCATTGCCAACAAAGGGTATACAACAAAGTATTGAGATAAACTTTTGTTATTGACCAATAACAAAATTTGCAATTAAATTCATAAAAAAGTGTACATATGATGAAAATTACAAGCCTCTCTCATCTTTTTCAGTGGGAGAACTTGCACAATTGGTGGCTGACTAAATACTTTTTTGCCCCACTGTATATGCTAGTGTAGTACTTAATAATAATCTTAGGAAGTTTTATTGAATGACAATAAGACTGTGTGTGTAGGATGTGATCCTGCCAACCATGTAAACAAGATGCCAATCAAGAAAACCTCATCTACAATCCTCTTTCTAAACGGCAAATTTCAGGTTTTGGTTGCAGAACTAATTAATAAATGGGGAACCCCCCACTTTATGTAAGCTCACATTCATATATATATATTTATTATTAGAGCCACCTTGACTCTTCCTACAGTTCTTGCACTACGGAGACATGACAGGTTTCAAAATGTGCGTCTCGTTTCTGATAGCATTGCTATTGTTTTGTGGAAGGTTTTGTTGCAAGGTTTTGAAAAGATTCATGTTTGCGTGTCAAAAAACGTAGCCACACTGGCTGAAGGGTAGCTAGCCACACTTAACGCCGATTGCCTAGCAACTTACGTTAGCAAACTTTCCACAATGAGGCCATGCAATGTTTGCTAGTAATCAGGGTCTAAAATTAGCACTTGCCACTGGCCAAATGCGGGGGGAAATGTTGTCTTTGGCGAGTAAATTCTGGAGAATACACATCACACTGGTGGGTAGAAAGAAATATTTAATGCACGCGCTAGAGAAAGCATTGGCTTGCTGTCCTTTCAATTAGTTGGATCTGCCGCGCTGCATTTGTCGTGCTTGTGCATAGTACGGAACATTAATTGCGTCTGTCATCAAACAGTATTTTTTTAAATACAGTAGCTAAAACCTTGACAGTTTATGCTAACCCATCCATCATGTGTAAGTTTATTGCGGTAGTGGAGCCCCCAACAAAGAAAAACAAAACCCTTCTTGCCGAGACCATTACTATCATGGCTAATGCAAGTGCACCCTCGTCATCTCATCCACCGAAAATAATGAGGAACTGTGAAAGATAGCGATAATGAAGTTGTTCCAAGAATATGGCTGGAGTTTAAGGAGTGGGTTTTGTTTTGCAATTTGTGTAGTGTCAACGCAAAGTAAAAGTGCAGAGGCAATTCCTTCACACACCATAGCCAAGGAAGTTAGACCCTATTTGGATTTCGGATGGATGTGCGAGTAAGTTAAACTTAAGATGTTGTGTTTATAATATAAAATATTGCACAGCACTCACCAAAGATCACTTTATCCACCTTGGTAATTCCATTTAATTGTTTTGTATGCAAGTTGGCTGCAGTAGTATTGTTAAGACTTTTTCTCATAAGAATCCATATTTATTTATATTTTCTATAATAATATTAGGTCCTTAATAAATAATCCTTTTTGTTTTGGTTTTATTTGGGTTTATTTGGGTTGCAGATCAGGTCAGATCAACTTGTTGTTGGTACATTCAATATTATCATCACTTCAACAACCTCTAAATAATCCTTCTTCTAATCTATTCTAGGTGAATAGACCTACCACTAAATGTATTAATTCTAATGTTTATACTTCCTCCTAAAAATCTTCCTAACAACTACTAATAGCAAATTGCCAAAGTAAAAAGCCATTTGTTTTTTTAGCTTGTAAAAATGTGTCTGTCTGGTATTACCCTGCTAGTAATGCTAGCTAGCTACTGTACTGTTTATGCAGTGACAATGAAACCATGTGATTTACTTTGTTCAAGGTAAGGCAAAAGTTATTTTGCTACTTTTTTGCCAGCTATTAAGTCTTTTTTTGTGGAAGATCTAGCTAATGGGAAATATTTTTGTTTTTGTATTTTAACGTCGGTTGCCTAGCAACTTACGTAAGCAAACCTTCCGGAATGAGGCCATGCAAATGGCTGCTGGATCTGAAGTTTGCAAGTAATGTTAGCAATGTTAGCTAGCTTCAGTACTGTTTATGCTGTGACAATGAAATGTGCACTGACTTTGACCATGGGAATGAATGTGTCAAAGATAAGGCTGAAGTTATTTTGCTACCTTTTTGACAGCTATTCAGTCTTTTTATGCAGGAGATAGGTAGCTAATGGGACATATCTTTGTTTTTTTATTTGGGAGATGGCCAGCTAAGTACCAGGAGATTAATTTAATTTACAGCTGGTGCGACGGCAACCCCACTTTACAATTTGTAGCAGTTCTAGTTGTTCATTGTTACTCCAATATTTTAATAACAATATGTCATCTGTTAATTACATTTCTGAATCAAATCTAAATGAAACAACTATATTACACAATTCAGTATTGTACATGATGAGCAGCTTTAGGTAGTTAAGGTGGAATAATGAAGCATAACGTTTTGCAGAGCTGGTTGCAGTGAGACTGAAGCTTTTGGAAAATGTTCTGTTCTTCACATGCAAAGCTTATGTTAGTAAAGCTAGCATAGCATTACAGCCGGACAAAGCTAACGTTGGTAAAGCTTAAATAGCAATACAGCAGGACAAATGGATAGCATCCATTCATAAACACAACATGGCAGGAAGTTAACTGGAATAGGCATATCAAAGGTCATTGATGATGAAATTCCTTGGAACTTTTGAGCTTGCTGAGGCACTGAGTACAGGATGAAACTGAACAATCCAAAAACCCAGGAATCTATTTAAAGAACTGCTGTTTTTTGGGACAGGGCAGTCAATCAAGGATCACTTAGAAAAATTACATTAAAATCAGAATTTTTGGATTGCATTCTCGCTAAGGTTTCGAAGTAATATTGTTTAACATACTTTTGTTATTTTCAAATGGGACCGAAAAGAACACTTCACATAGGTTTTTTGTTTTATTAAAAAAAGTCTGCCATTCTGTAAATTCAAGACCACAATTTTCTTTGGATGAGGGGTTCTTATATTGGCCTAATAATGAACTTTCTAGATGTTTGTGGTTAGTACTTGAAAACAATTTGAGATGTCAGATTGTGGCAATGTTTTTTTAACGCAAAAGTGGAGGCTAATAAAAATCTACTGATCTGAAATGGACAAAAGACTTAAGCAATTCTGTTATCTTCTTTCATTTTCATAGTGAAAACACCATAACCTGACTACAACACTGCAGCAAGTGGACTCATGACAAAGTTATCTATTGATCTCCAGTAGGGTAAACAAAGACTTACAAGCAAGAAAACAAGGTTCTTACACATCAGCACAGATTGAAAGGTTCCATCTGTTTTTTTATTCCGCTAAAAGTGACAAATGACGGTAAGAACAAGCAGATCACCTTCGTATAACTCAACAGTAAATTGTTAAAAGCAGTACTACATTTTTATTTGTACTAGGTTTTCCATACACCATTTCAAGATTTGTAGCTTTAATTCAACACAATATGCATACTCACTCTAAGTAAAGAATTTACATGGTAAAGGGACTTATTTACCAGTGGTAAATTCAATGTTTTCAGATAGACACTTGCTATCAGTAAGAGAAATTAATACTATATAAATATAGTATAATATAGTATACCAATATTAAACAATTCTATAAGTCCCATTATGAAATCATTATATGTATTTTTCCTTAAGTGATGGATCAAGCCCCAACATTAATTTCACCACATGCATCCACCGTTGCCTGGAGAAGAGGCATGTGTGCGAGGGGAGCCATCCTTTGCTGACGTTGCCCCAGATAACAGCATACATGAGCTGCTTTGGGCCAACATAGGATGTTAATTCTAAAGCCCAATACAGTTTTGAAATAGCTAGGCAAGAGGAAATTCACATAGTGATATTCAGTTTTATAGTACTGTAATGTGTCTATACAGGGCTGATATGATTTCTAGTATAGTACTTGCGCATATTCAAAAACTCCTCTGAGTTTCATTCAGATGGCACCCTGTAGATCTGTTTTATCTGGATTTGGTTGCGCTGTAATACACCGTTCAATGTAGACAAGCCCACTTTGTGAATGTTGTGTGCAATTACATGGTTCTTGATTTCACGTAGTCTAATGGTATTGTTTGCCACCGCATCACAAATTAGTGGTCTCCTGTTAGTGTGTAAAGCTGGTGTCTTCCACCATGGACTGTCTCAGTTTTGCAGAAGATCCACAAATATGATATGATTGGTTACAATAGGCTAAGAAATTTAATTTTCTTTAAATATGAAATAACATTAGTGTAACATTGGCCTACTGCAGTACACTACAGTACCCATACATAAAGAGCAGTGTAGATGGTATGTAACTTATCCGTTTAAATTTTGGAATGTACCGAAGATAGATGCAATCGTGTACCGGCTCAGGTTGGGCAGAACACAGCCTTCCCTATAATCAATCCATGGTTGAGCAGTCAACAAATGTGTCCCTGATCTAAGAAAACTGTCCTGTACTGTCCTCTTCTTCCTCCTTCTCTTACACTCCTTGCCATTGACTTTCCATCAAATCAGCAGAGCTCATCTGTGGCTTTATATAGGGCTGAAGCTTGGCTATAAGTGAAAAATTAATTTACACCTGTGAGGATTGATTATTGCCAACTGGTGTATAGAGCTTGGCATTGTGATTGGTGTTACTTTCCATAGGGACGAAATATATTAACATTTTGAATGTTGTGCCTAGTGCAGAGAACATTTTGTAGTGTTTTGCCAAAAGTGTGATATAGAATTGAAAACTGAGTTTAAAGGAGGAATTGTGCAATTTTGCAGCCTAGATTTGGGGAATTTAAGGTTTCAGCGATTGCGTTTCAAGCTATTTTCATTTGTAAACAATTGGGAAAAACTGTATTAGTATTACTTATTTACCATTATTATAAAACCATACACTACTCTGAATTCTGAGTAGTGCCACTCCCTGTATAAATATGTATTGCCATTTCCTGACTGAGAGGAGTATAACCACAGAGACTACACTGTGGCAACCCAGGAGCTGTATGGCAGAAAACACCCCGGCACCACAGTGACCAGTGCTCCAGGCCTGAGTTGGAAGGAGAAATCCACTCCGGGTTTTACAACGTACCACCCCTTAGCCAGCCAACGAGGCACACGGCTGCACCGCATCCGCTCGTTGGGGAAGGGATAAAACTTCCCCAGTGCCAGACTCAGGGGAGAAGAAGCAGAGAGAGCAAGAGCCCTGCATGGCTGACTACTGAAAACTGCCCTACAACGCTAACCGCCAAGTGTGTTCCTCTGTTCACAGGTCTAAACCGTCAAAGGAACAGAGAAAGCCGTTTTTACCCTTGAACGAGGAGGAACCCAAGTTTTGATTTTGGTCAATAAACCTTTTTGTTTTGTGCTTTAACCCTGAGTTTGAGTGTGTCTGTTCCAGCCTATGTGAAGTCACCCCCTGTCTGAACTCCCTGGTTGCCACAACACATACTGTGATACCACTGAATTGAAATCTCTCCCTTGGTTGACGGGTATATCATAACAAAAGTAACCACTATACGTGGACTAGATTCTAACAGTAAGTGTAAAAAAAATATATATATTTAATTAATGTTTTATTAATACATTCATATTTATTAATATTAATACCTAATAATAAAATAATTATTTTCAAGAACATAACATAACCGATCATGGCATTTTGAATATATAAAAATTTAACATTTAAGTCCCATTAGCAGGATTACTATCTGATGTTTACATGGCATTTTATTTAACAGCAGCATGGGTCTACTCTACCTAGATTACTAATCAATGTTTCAAAAGAAAACAGAAATCACAGTGACTACATTGCTTCATTTTATTTCAGGCTTGGTCTCCAGCAGCCACAGGCGACTCTCTTAACTGCCCTCCAAGCACGATGGAAAAATCCTTTCTTCTTGGGTGATTTCTGGCAACCTGAAAGATGACAATAATTATTTTTAGCATTTAACATGTACTATACTCTATATACTATACTTTGAAGATGGTGAACGTTTGATTTGATGACTCACTTGAGAGGTCATCCTGTCTGAAGGATCTGCAGAGAGTCGATGAGGCTGAAGAATCTTCTCTTCCACACTGTTAAGACACAAAGGATGCCATAATTGTAACTCATTGATGAGCATGAATTGTGTGAATAAGATATTGCAATTGTATTATTAGACATCTTACATTTTTGTCGACAAACTCTGATGGAATAACAATGGGGTCTGAGAAGGACACAGATGGGGTCCAGTGCTTTTTTAACATGTACACCACCATTTGGGAGACACGATTACATAACACTTTGTCTTCCACAAAGGCATCAACAGAAAGGTGGTTTCCAGGGAATCTTTTGATGTATCTAGAGTAGAGCAGATCTCCCAGCTCAGAGTCAATGGATCCCTGGATCTCTTCACAGGCATGTATTTTCTTTAAGGCTCTTTGGAGAGCTTTGCTCTTTGGAGCTTTAGTGAACTCTTCTTGGATCCCATTCAAAAGCTGATATGCCAAGCAGGTGCGCATCATCACAAATTCATCCGTCGCTTTCATGTCAGGGTCGATTGGAAAGATGTTATTCACAAATGTGTTTACGACGTGAGTCAATAGCGTATCAGGGACAGTTCCAGTAGACTTTCGCGTCCAGTATTTGATTGTTTTGAGATTTTCAATTCTGCAGGTCTCTCCACAGTCCCCCGGCCTCACGGGATACCTTCCAAAGTAGCCACTAGGAAGGTGTTTCGCCATGGCTCTTACTATAAGACAGGCAGTGTCTCTGGACGCCATTTGGCTCTTTGAACGAAAACTTGTCTTAAGACTGGGCCAGTCTAAACACTGGGTCAGTTGGTCATACACCGAGGCTACAATCTCATTTACTTGTGATGGTTTTAAGAAGACGTTGATCTCTGTTTCTTTACTGGACACTGTCATTCCAAATACAGCAGACAGGTGGTTCTCCAAGTCATCCACCAAGGGCCATTCTTTTAGGAGGAGGAAGGGATCCCAGTTAAGTGCATCATTGAATATCTTGTCTAGCAATTTGGCCACAATTTTGTGCACAGTTATAAAACCAATAGCAAGAGGTTCTCCACACTGAAGAGGTGGCTTACGGCCACGATGAGAATCCTGAATAAACCGAGCAATGACGCATAAGAAGAATCCAGATACACAGTTACATGTGATAAGCTGAAATAAACATAGCGCGACAGATGTCATTAAAGTCCCGGTAACCTCAATATCTCCAGAACTCAGGGCTTTTCGTAAGGCAGTGGGTCCACCAGACACACTCAGCAAATTATCTAATATGGAGCAAACGATCCTGACTCCCATAGGCCTGGAGTAGACGAGCTGCAGGCGCTTCATATCGTCGAAGGCCTCTGTGATCTGTAGTTTACCAGAAACGTATTGCAGCACAGTGATCACCACCCACATCATCAGGTCAACTAGTTCCATGTTGGTTGATCTCTGTCCTTCGGAGAAGTCTCTGTTCACAGGGTCGACTCCAACTCTGAGAATCAGATCAGTGACAATTTCCACTACAACACAATAAGCACTCTGCAAGCGGGACGCTGGGAGGTTGGTTAAGTCATTGATGATGTCTGCAAGGGCCTTTTGGAGTGAGATATTGCTGGCAAACCCAATAGGGTGCATCTCCTTTGATGACACAGTCTTCTCCCCGCTAATAGGGTTTTTGCTAGAGACAGAAAATGAAGTTGACTATGAACACTTCGGAAGCCTACAGACATGACTATTTAACAAACATGCATGAAGTGAAGACTTACGGGTTGAGAGAAGGAAAAGAGGAACACTGTGACCCTTCATGGCCATGTAATTGCCGAGTGGATGAGCTTTCACCAAGGGATGTAGTGAAGACTGAAAACCCCTCAGTCTGTACCAACTCCATCTCCATCTGAAGAAGCTTCAGGTGAGTGTTCACCTCCCAACTCTGTGTGAAAGAGAGAATAACAAAAAGGTTATTCGCTATCATTGACCCATATCACTTGATTTACTGTATCAAGCTCTCTACTGGGCCAGCCTGTTTTCACAGTGGTTCAATTCAACAGTTTCTGTTGATAATTCTGTTAAGTTGATTACTCATTTTGCATATTATTATAAAAAAACAACATTCTGAATCATATCCACTGTACATCTATTAACATAGCTACAATATCTACTTTATCTGCAATATTTTAGTTATTTGGTTCTTCAGTTCAACTGTTCTATTTTGTTACTGTCTATCATATGATCCTCTTACCAGCTCAGAAATGCAGAGATCCCTGCCCTCACTGACTTCCTTCTGAAACCTGTAGATACAATAAAGCTAATTATGCTAACTGCTCTTTGGCTGTCCTACTGCCTCCAACTTTACACCTGATCATAATGTGACACCAATTACAAATGGGATTCAATGATAAAAAGGGACTTACTTCACAATAAAGGTCTCCCTTGCCTGTGCCGTGAGCCAACATTTCATGTCCTCTAGGGTAATGTGAGGAGCAACTTCATGCTGAGCCTGCAAAGTCATGAACTGCTTCAGGGCTCTTTTCTGAAAAGATATGATAAATCTTTAAGTAAAAGTAATGCCACAATACACTTGATTATTTTGTTCTGTCAGTGTTGAAAATATTTACCTGTTGAGCATAATAAGACCTCTCCCAGCACAGATCTATTGTTCTCAGGTATACAGAACTGGTAGAGCAGATTACCTGTAAGTAACAACATGGGGTTAGAATCCACATAATGCGTAAAAATAACTATCTTAACCTCTGCAGAACTTATAAAGAACTATCAGGTAACTTTAAAACTATTTACAAACACTATTCTAACCTTATCCTTACACTATCCGTTACCTTTACCATCTTTAGTGTAAACCTAACCATAAAGTGCGTTATCAACAGATACAGTAGATGTTTGAGATTATGACTATCTAGTGCCAACTGTACGTCCTGATTTAACCTCAGCATCCTCAGACCATCATCTTCGGCCACGCCCCAAACAGGAGGCAGGCGGGCCATTGTGAAAGGCAACCAGTCAGCCAATAGGCATCTTTGCCCGGCTGGGACTAGAAGGTGCTGTCTAAGAGCTCAATTTCATTTTCTAAAACTGGTTGATTGGAAAAAGATTGTCAACTTCTCTAATTGTTGTTTAATTATTTCATCTAACTTGTGCTTGCAACCTGGTAAATGCCACGTTATGTGTCAATATTATAAATACCGTAATGACTGGGCTAAAATGGTGAAGGATCAATTGTCCAGACATAGAAAGAAGTAAGAAAAGAAGTTTATTAATTAACTAAACACAGGCTACTGTCTGTAGCCTAAGCCAAAAACAAAACCAACCAGTTAAACGTGAACCACAACTATTCCCCTCGCCAACCCCCCACCAAGACCCTCCGCCAATCACCGGGATGCGCGGCATCCGCACCTACCAGGCATCCCGGTGATTGGCAGACAGGTGTTTGATAGACATACAGGTAATCGTCTAACCTAAAACACGCAGCTGCCTGTTGTGCGGGTCGCTACAATACGTACGAGGCAGGCAGACATTCTTACTTTACTACAGCGTTAGTTAATTAGTATGATCTATCATAATTCATGACTAAAAACGCATGCTAGCAGCTAATAATACATTCTTCCAAGCATCTAGTAGTACGAGTAGCAGGCTAGCTAGCCAGAAGATGGCGAGCTAGAGGCTGGTTTTATCTTTAGCCTTATTAGCTAGATGGTGTTATGGCTCCTAGCTTGCTAACGTCAGATAGACAGCTG
>JACXGK010014187.1:0-11819 GCA_016801125.1 Novumbra hubbsi
AGTACATACCAGTAGTGGTGGAAAGAGCAGGACTAGTACATACCAGTAGTGGTGGAAAGAGCAGGACAAGTACATACCAGTAGTGGTGGAAAGAGCAGGGCTAGCAGGAACTTTCCTCCCCAGTTGAGCATGCTGGTGAAGGCCATGGCAATGGGCCTGGCTGGCTGATCGAACAGCTCTGCAGCAATGAACCAAGAAATAGGGCCTGGTCCCACTTCATAGGCCGAGATCAGGAAGAACACTCCCAGCACCTGCAGGCACCGCAGCTCTGGGACAAGGAACTACGCGCCATTAAATGGTTAACAATGATATGTTGTGTTGTCCAACCGCTATTTCATTTTGAGCCCAACCCTTTATTTTGGAGGAGTGTGGTCTTCCACTTTGAGCACTCTGGGAAAGGTTAGAGTTAATAACTTTCTCACTGCAGATTTTTCACCTTCCAGGCTTGGGGGATTGGATCTAGCATCGTTTTGGTTACTGGTCAGACACTCTAACTGCCAATCAAGCACACACACACACACACGCACACACAGTTGTTGCACTTGGAGAATCAAAAGGGGTCTTTGGATGTAGATCCCGTCTTACCAGGACTGAGTCGATGACGGTCATGGAGAGGTTGCACACAGCTAGACACAGGAAACCAGTCAACAGCAGCTTCCTACGTCCAGCCTTTTCCATCAGCAAAAACTGAGGAAAACCAGACAGACAAGGTTGATGTTGATTAGTGGTATGGTGGAAAAACACATTTTTTATAGAAGAAGTTGAAGCTTGGAAAGTTAATGAGAGTTTAAATGTCTACTAACTACAGATTGTCACTCCAACAACCTCTATGTTTACATATAAAGATATATTACATTTTACAGGCATAATGTCATTTCAATATTATAATTAGGTACCGCAAAGTGCTTTTAGAGTCAACTGTAATATACTTTACTCTACTATAATTTGATGTATTTTACTCTACTCTAATAAACTTTAATGTATTTTACTGTGCTAAAATGTACTGTCATGTATTTTACTGTACTATAATGTACTGTAATATATTTTACTAAGCTATGATGTACTGTAATGTATTTTACTGTACTATAATGTTCTGTAATGATTGTACAGTACTATAATGTACTGTAATATATTTTACTGTGCTATAATGTACTGTAATGTGTTTTAGGGTGCTAAAATGTACGGTAATGTGTTTTAGGGTGCTATAATGTACTGTAATGTGTTTTAGGGTGCTATAATGTACTGTAATGTGTTTTACTCTGCTATAATGTACTGTAATGTGTTTTACTCTGCTATAATGTACTGTAATGTGTTTTAGGGTGCTCACCGCCACCAGGGTGAATGTCACATTCACAACCCCCACACCCAGCGTCAGGTACTTGGCTTCATCAAAGTTAGACTTGTCAAACATCTTGGTGGAATAATTTATGATCTGAAAAACAAGTAGGTTTTAAGATCCAATGTTTTTGCCAATGCGGTGCCTCAACCAGGTGACATGGTTCTCTACTGGTTCAACCAGGTGACATGGTTCTCTACTGACTCAACCAGGTGACATGGTTCTCTACTGACTCAACCAGGTGACATGGTTCTTTGTTGATGGGGAGAAAGGAGAGGGAGAAAAGGGAAGAGACGTTGATGAGGAGAAAGGAGATGGAGAAGGGGAGAGGAGACGTTGATGGGAAGAAAGGAGAGGGAGAAAAGGGAGGAGACGTTGATGGGGAGAAAGGAGAGGGAGAAGGGGGGAGGAGACGTTGATGGGGAGAAAGGAGAGGGAGAAAAGGGAAGAGACGTTGATGAGGAGAAAGGAGAGGGAGAAGGGAGGAGGAGACGTTGATGGGGAGAAAGGAGAGGGAGAAGGGAGGAGTGTAGAGGAAGAAGGGGGAGGAGGAGACATTAATGGGGATAATGGGGAAGGAGGAGAAGTGTAAGAAGTGTGTTCTGAGACTTAAATCATTCAGGGCCACAACCATGCATGTGTGTGAATATTCAAGGTTAAGTGCAGAACCGGCTTTCTATTCCACCAATCTGGGGAACATAACAGGGACGTGATCCAGAATGTTCCACAATGTTTTCCCCTCTCGGAAAGTGGCTTTCAAACTGACAAGAAAACTCTGTGAGGAAGGATTTTCCACCCAGATGTCCTTGACCCATTAAACACACAAAGAACACAGCCGAATGTGAAACGTACCGCGTTGAACCCGGACAGCTGTGATCCCAGGTTGACGATGAGAACGATGACGATTGGCTGTCGGTAGGAGCGTTTCGTGAAAAACTCCCTGACGGTTAGAGTTGATTGGGTGTGAGCCGCCTCCTCCTTCATCTCCTCCATCTCGCTGAACACCTTGTTCTTTGAGCCCCTCAGACGCTGCAGGGCTGGGGACAACACAAGCAATACATCAATAAATACATCAATCAATACATCAATCCATACATCAATCCATACATCAATCAATACATCAATCCATACATCATACCTATGGTTGGGCAGAAGCACAACTACAAGAACATACCTGGTCAAAGGAATCCAGGACGCCACACCACAAAGTATCATCAAAGTGTCGCCCAGAAGGTCACGCTGTGTCTGTGTACGTCAGCCTCACTCACCCTTCTCTGCCTTGGTCTCCTGGCCTCTGTTGATGAGCAGGTATCTGGGGCTCTCAGGGCAGAAGGGGAGGGCCAGGTATTGCAGCAGGGCAGGTATCAAAGAAAGGGACAACATCACGGCCCACAGCTCCTCTGTTCCCAGCACTGTATCAATGCCCGCAAACTGGTAGTAGCACAGACTTTTACATACTGGTAATAGCACAGGTTATTACATACTGGTAATAGCACAGACTATTAAATACTTGTAATAGCACAGGTTGTTTCAGACTGGAAGTAACACAATTATTATCAACTGGAAATAACATTGATTACAACATTATAGTAATAACACAATTATTACATACTGGAAATAACAAAGATTATTACCAGGAAATAACACACAGATTATTTCAGATTTGAAATAACAAGATTATTGCAGATTTGAAATAACAAGATTATTGCATTGTGGAAAAAACACATATTATTGCTGACTCGAAATAACAGATTGTTAGAGAAAATAACACACAGCATTACATACTGGAAAAAACACATAGAAGACCTGTAACACAATGAACATAAACATCACTGCATGACCTCATAGGCACCATTACCTCATCAACACAATGACCTAAGTGCCCAAAGACCAACACAACACCCAGTACATCTTCAGTTTCATACAAACCACAATGAGAATTCCCGATCAGGTCCACGCCTGCCTATGAAAACACCACCCGGGGCCCCACCGCCACCACCCGGGGCCCCACCCCCACCACCCGGGGCCCCACCGCCACCTCCCAGGACCCCACCGCCACCACCCGGGGCCCCACCCCCACCACCCGGGGCCCCAACCCTACCACCCTGGGCTCCAGCGCAACCACCCGGGGCCCCACCGCCACCACCCGGGACCCCAACGCCACCACACGGGGCCCCAACCCCACCACACGGGGCCCCAACCCCACCACCCGCCCACCACCACCACCCGGGGCCCCACCCATGCTCACCATGCCCAGGAGTATGCCCGTGGCGAAGAACACCTGGTTCAGGGTGGCGAAGGCCCCCCTGAGGTTGGTGGGAGAGACTTCCTGGATGTATAGAGGGTTGAGACTCATCACCAAGCCGCAGAACAGGCCGAACACCAGCCGCCCAACGATCAGCATCTCAAACGACCTGCAGGCCTTTGAGGAGAACATGAGGCACGTTCCCACCACCGACAGGGCATTCACGATGAGGATGGAGTTACGCCTGGGGGGGAGACGCAGCAGAGAGATTCCGTCAGTCCATCAATCCACCCATCAATTGTGGGTAAAATCACAAGTCAAAATCTAAAAGTATAAATGCGATTATCTATGAAAACAAAATGATTTCTATGTTTTGCAATATCCTTTGGTAGATCAATCTTCGAAAGATTTGTCCGAAACAGGACAAAGGACACCAGCGGGACCCAAGCGTGTGTTGCCGTCCCAGGTCAACCCACCTGCCAAAGGAGTCGGCCAGACACTTGACCCCCAGGGACCCCAGCAGGGCCCCGAAGTCCTTTATGCTGACCGAGAAGGACCACAGGAAGGTCAGGCTGTGGTCAGGCATGGACTGGTTGTGTCTGGAATGCCAGGTGTGGTTGAAGAACTCCTCGATGACCTGAACCGGACAGGAGCATGGAGATTAGTGAAGGCCGGTTCCCTGCCAACCGTGTCTGTCCTCATCAGGTCCGCATGCTGATTGGTACCACGGGTCAGGGCGGGTTTCCATGAACCAATCCGATCCGGGAGACAGAAGGAGACAGAGGGAGACAGAAGGAGACAGAGACAGAGAGACAGAGGGAGACAGAGGGAGACAGAGAGACAGAGGGAGACAGAGAGACAGAGAGACAGAGGGAGACAGAGGGAGACAGAGGGAGACAGAGAGACAGAGAGAGACAGACAGAGAGACAGAGAGACCGAGAGACAGAGAGACAGAGAGAGACAGAGAGAGAGACAGAGAGAGACAGAAGGAGACAGAGGGAGACAGAGAGACAGAGAGACAGAGAGACAGAGGGAGACAGAGGGAGACAGAGGGAGACAGAGGGAGACAGAGAGACAGAGAGACAGAGAGACAGAGAGACAGAGAGAGACCGAGAGAGAGACAGAGAGAGACAGAAGGAGACAGAGGGAGACAGAGGGAGACAGAGAGACAGAGGGAGACAGAGGGAGACAGAGGGAGACAGAGAGACAGAGGGAGACAGAGAGAGACAGGGGGAGACCGAGGGAGAATCTGAGCTGTATTCGTCCAGACAGAGCCCTTCTGCAAGACAACTGGATGCCATTATCCATCATTAGTACCTGTGGTCACACAGTGAAGCTGCCTGACCCCTGTTTTCCTGGCAATACGACTATTTGAGCCCGGACAGGAAAGTTGTATGGGGTTGTTAGGTTTATTCAATGTTTTCTAAAGGCCACGGCATGTTTGCATGGGGCTGGATGAGATGTAGGTACCATAAGAATTCTCACTTCTTTACCCACCGGTCCTCAACCTGAGGCCCCCCTGGACCCCGCCCTTGATGTCTCTCCCCACGCAGGGTTTGACTCACCCTGGCTGGGGCATTGACGTTACCGGTGTGATAGCCAATCTGGAGAGAGCCAAACACAGCCGCCAGGATGGAGGTCAGAAGCGTGGCTGTCATTGGGCTCTGGTTCCCGGTCGTTCAGGAAGAAAACACAAATGTTTCAAAGGTCAGGAGTCAGGGCTGAGTTCACTTACCAATCAACTTGGGGCTAGTCATGGCATGTGACCTCTAGTTCACTTATTGACCAATCAACTTGGGCCTAGCCACAGCATGTGACTTCTAGTTTCCTTACTATCCAATCAGCTTGGGCCTAGCCATGGCATGTGACTTCCAATTTGATGACTGACCAATCAACTTGGGCCTTGCCATGGCATGTGACCTCTAGTTCACACACCGCCCAGTCAACCTGACCCGATATCTGGTATGTGCTCTTCTGCCCCCAAAGACATGGTGATACGTTAGAAACCGAGACAGTATAGAACCAGAAAAAACACTGAGAGAACTCTAATCTACAGTATACCTAAATAACCCATGAGGATTTTAATTTTGATCTTATATGAAGAAGTGTAAACTAACCTCATTGGAAGACATTTTGTTGAGTGAGATGTAAGGTCAATCCCTGAAGAAAGAAGGATAATTAAGTATGGACAGCCCACATTCTTGAAGTTCTTATTGACATGTTGGTCATTTATCCCTTTAGCCAGGGATAAGACAACCACATCACACTCATTAAGACAACCACATGACACTCATTAAGACAACCACATCACACTCATTAAGACAACCACATTCAGCTCATTAAGACAACCACATCACACTCATTAAGACAACCACATCACACTCATTAAGACAACCACATCACACTCATTAAGACAGCCACGTCTCACTCATTAAAACAGCCTTGTCTCACTCATTAAGACAACCACATCACACTCATTAAGACAACCACATCACACTCATTAAGACAGCCACGTCTCACTCATTAAGACAGCCATGTCTCACTCCTTAAGACAACCACGTCACATTTATTAAGACAACCACGTACCCCTCCAATCAACAGGAAAATTAAGAAGAAGAAGCACATGTTAAGCCATGGGCTGGCCAGGCAGTGGAAAGCTATGTCATGAGCGCAAACAAATAATGCCTGTTTTTTCTACCATGGAATGCCATGAAATAACGTTAAAAGCTAGATCATTGTTGAAAACAAAGAAAACTGCTAGAAAGAATGCTCATGTTAGGGACATAATTAAGGCTTACGTTGAAACACATCCAAGGCAAAAATAACCATTGTTTCAACAGACAAACTGGATGTCCAAAACGGCCAAACACTATGAGACAGACACTTACCAGAGTCGTGTGTAGACGTCTCTAACTACCTCTAACTCTTTTCCAAAACCTGATTATACAATCTCAAATACTCAGTTCATGTTCTCCCTCTCTTCTCCGGGGAACAACTTATGTTCATCCTCCGTTTATCATCCATCTCTCGCTCCAGCAGCAGCAGGTCTGCTTCTGTCCATTTACCATGACACACACACACACACACAAACACACACACACACACACAATCTCTCATGCAGCCCCACAATGATCGTAAGTCGGCTTAACATTTCCCCAGCCAATGGTTAAGTTCTGAATTGGGTAAGGGAACGCTGATCCTGGATCTGTACCCACCTTGGGAAAAACTCCCCTCACATAGGCCCCCCGGGACCCCCTCCCAGGCCCACAGCCATGTCGCCGGTTGACGATCAGCCTCATGCCTACCATGATGAAGTCACACCCAGCTGGTGAATTTGGGGTGAGCTTGAGAAAACGATAGAACGGTATAGAAGGGCCTCCTGGTCAGAGATTCCCCGTAACCCTCCCCGGACTGTCTGACGTCGAAATGGAATTGAACACATTGAACTTATGTTGCCCCAGAGGCCAAAAATCGAACTAACAAGCAAACCGGTGTAAAACATGTAACCTGTATGAGTACGTCCGTCCTTACAGGGATAGTAAAATGTGAAGCACGGTGTTTATTAGGAAGACAATTCTTTTTCCACTAACTAGGGCCACTGTTACAATTTAAATCCCTCACTGTTTCGGCATTGTGGGTTAAGTTCACGCATACGTGTTGGGTTATTGAGGTTATTTCAGAGTTTGGATAGAAATACTCAACTGTGTGTATTTGTGTGCAGGAGGGTTGTGTGTGTGTATGTGTGTGTATGAACGTGTATGCGGGGGTTGCGTGTGTATGATATGGTGTGTGTGTGTGTGCGTGTCCACCTGCAGAATCTGCTCCTCTGTTCCTTCAGCTGGGTTCTCAGTCAACATGTTGCCAGGCCTGCCTGGAACATGACCTTCAGCCCCTAACCCTGGAACATGACCTTAAGCCCCTAAGCCTGGAACATGACCTACTGGCAGTTGACCTCTCACCCCGAGCAGGTGCTACTCTAGACGGAGAGAGGGCATTAAAGCCACAGATGAACACACACACAAAACTTCCCCAACACAGACAAACACACACCCCTACACACAGACACACACACAAAACGTATCCAACACACACACGCACACACTTACCATGACCCTGTGCCCGCCACTGTGTTTAGCTAGAACATCCCTCTAATGGCCCAGCCTCATTACTTATAATGACCTCTGACAGGCCTCAAACACAGCAGACAGAAACCCACAGCACCACTACATGTAGATACACGTGTCCCAAACTGCCCCCTACTCTGTGGGGATCACACTACTTACAGGCCTCAAACACAGTAGTCAGAAACTCACAGCACCACTACATGTAGATACACATGTCCCAAACTGCCCCCTACTCTGTGGGGATCACACTACTTACAGGCCTCAAACACAGTAGTCAGAAACTCACAGCACCACTACATGTAGATACACGTGTCCCAAACTGCCCCCTACTCTGTGGGGATCACACTACTTATGAGCACACTACTTATAACCATACCCTAACAACCATACCCTAACAACTATAACTAGATTACCATACCCAAACAACTATACCCTAACATTCAAACCCAAACATCTATACCCTAACAACCATAACCTAACAATCATACCTAAATGACCATACCCTAATAACCATACCTTAACAACCATGTTCCATCTACTTCAACAGTGTTTCATTGGAATCAAGTCACCTCCTTAATGTCTTTAGAGTAAGTAAATGGAAAAGTGAGACAAAAAGGGGAAAAACTATCAATTCATTACTTCGTTAAAATAATGAGTCCCAAAGGGTCTATTTCAGAGGAGTATTTGCAAGTAAAGGTTGGAGCTGTATTGTAGCCAGGAGCTACTTCTGCTCCACAGTTCCCCATGCCTCAATAACATTAACTTATTCCTCTGCGTCTTAAATCATGGATTTACTTTCCCCACCACTATTCAGCAGGGCCAGTTTTGGAGGAGGCTTAGACTTCGGAATAGGGCACCAGTTTGAACAAACCCACGGAAGCAAATGCAATGAGGACAAAGTGACAGAACACTTGACAGTTACATGAACACTACATGCTACCGGAATATGATCCGTTTTACGGTGCCGTCACTCTGCAAAAGGTTCACGTTGACTGTCTCAAAGAATGCACAGGGCAACGCAGAGTTAACCTGGGTCCGTTAAGACACAGCGCTGTCGTGCAAACGGCCCCACTCCTTCGTTTTACCTGCAACACATCACACACCTTCAACCCTCACCTACACACGCGCACACACATCCAGAAGACACGCACACACAGACACACCCTAACCCTAAGCAGACACACACACACCCTAACCCTAAGCAGCTGCGTCATTATAAAAGTTGTTTGAACTTCACACTGGAAGTCAAATGCCACATGTGTGTGTGTGTCGGAACAAGACAGATGTATTGCAGCTGCCCCTGTGGCTCCAGTATCTTCTGGTACCCTAGCTCACCCACAGCTATTCTTCTACCCCTTTACCCCCCCCCAACTACCTCCACCTCCAACCCTCTGCCTCCATTATTACATACAGCACCCCATTCCTACCCCATCATCTCCCTCTTATGAGCACCATCCATCCCAGGAAGGACTCACATCTATTACGTTTATTATTGTCAGGTCCTAAATGCATGTCGGTCAGAACAATTCCAGTCAGGGATTACCTCTACAGTCAGGATATAGATCTATTCTAGTAAGAACAAAAAATTGTTCCAGTCTGGACTTACATCTACAGCAGGGGTCATAAACCGGTTTCACGGAGGGCCGAGTGTCTGCAGGTTTTCACTCTCACCTTGTACTTGATTGATTAATTATGTCACTGATTGGTTAGGTCTACCCTCATCTGGTTATTTAGGTCTGAACCTGGAACCAATTTACAGGAAAAAACTAAAACCTGCAGACACTCGTCCCTCCGTGGAAACGGTTTGAGACCCCTGATCTACAGTTATAAAATGTTTCTATTCCAGTCTGAGCCAAGAGGCTACAGTGTAAAACAGATTGGAATAATAACTACAATGCAGAAAGATGACATGTTTGTTTTCCTGACTCTTATGTTTAAGGTTGTTGTGCGTTATGTACGGAAGCCCACCATATTGTTAATAAGAAACACTTTTTTTCTTAACATTTTTTATTTCAAATACTGGAAGTCAGTTGGCTTTGTAAAAAAAAACAGGATATTGCTCATTAAACTCTTCATTTTGCCACACCCGTCTAAAAGGTCAAACTAGATTATTTCGATACATCAGATCCTTCAAAACACAGTGACCCAACTTCACCTGTAGGTGTCAGTAATGTGCTCTAGTGCTTCCCTTAGCGAGAGCTCCGTCCACCGTCTCCTCTGTCCTGTGTCTGAGCCAGAGCAAAAGGACCCCAGTATAGATGTTGGTCAAAACTAGGTCACTTTATAAGAAGTACAGTGCCGGCATTTCACCATTTATGGTGCAGACACCTCCATTAGAAGACTGCTCCTCCTCCACAACCCCCTCTCCCCTCTTACTTCAGCCCTCATTATGTTCCCCACTCTCCCTGGCAGCCAGACAAGGACCCTGGACCCACATCTCTTCCCGTCTCCTGAGCTGAAGTGTTTCCAGATCAGAGACTCCTGAAGGTCACATGTCATGTAACGTAAGTTTATTCTGATTGGGGAGTAATCACTGCTAATAAGACCCGGGGGGGAGTTTGGTAATACTGGGAGCTCCAGGTTTGGCTAATCAGACACGAGGGCGGGGCCTTCTGCTGGAAGCTCTGGGTTTGGCCAATCAGACACGGGGGCGGGCCCTTCTGCTGGAAGCTCCGGGTTTGGCTAATCAGACTGGGGGGCGGGGCCTTCTGTTGGAAGCTCCGGGTTCGGCTAATCAGACTGGGGGGGGCAGGTTACTCCCGGCTTAATATGAGCTATATGCTGCAGGGTCCCTACATTAAAAAACGCTGTACTTGAGATGGCTCTTTTGTGACTTGCTCCTAAAGTAAGACTGGCGCAGGAAGAGGCCAAGGGGCGTGAGGTATATTAGCGAGGTGGAGGGGAGGGGCCGGGGCTCGGGGGAGACCATCACTACCCAAGCACAGTGATGCCTTTTACATTCGTACATGTGTGAAAACTCTACTCTAAAAACACCACAGGAATGTTCCTACACTTTTGGTTCTACACTCGTGTGTTCTAAGTGTGTGTTATAAGACAATGCGCTATGCTAACGGTTTTCATGGTGATTAAAATACAATGGTACTGCTGAAAAAGAGCAATCACTATGATACATATATACACCGTTCTCATTTCCCTCCATGTCTCTATCAACAGACGCAGACAAACACCAGAGACAAATTAAAATGGGGAACTTTCTTTCTGGATGTAGGCTTTGCTTTTCCATGTGAGGGGTTCTGCTACATCTTTTAGTTGCTCATGCCACTGTTGACGAGGCATCGCACGACATAAGTAGAACACCTGAACACAAACGAGGAGTGTATTTATCAGGAACCAAAGGGGCAAGGCCACAGGCGAGGGAGCTGCCATTGTCCAATAGCAAATGTCCATTTTCATCTTGAATCATTTACGGTTGCAAACATTTGGCCATGGTCTGCTATGAGGCTCACCAATGAATACACCCCGAATATCTTTATTTATATACAGAGCATGGGGGGTTAACCACCTACGCTTCCTTTCGTCGTTCTCAAAGAAACGTTACATTTGACCCAGTGTCACGGTTTCACATCCACATAGAAACGTTACACACAACGAATATTGCGGTTACACATATTCCGAAAAACAAAACATACAAAACACATTTGTTGGTGTTGGTGCATGACGTACAATCCCGCGTAAGCTCTCTAATCCCAAAACCTAGGTTCGGTCACAATAATGCTTAAGACAGCTACCGGTCGTCTGATGGGGAGAATTAATATGATTTGTGGGGTATGTAGTCAGTGCTGCAGTTGAGCCTGACGTGTTGAGATCAAACCAGATCCATCGCTGATGTAAGGACAGTGTAAACCAAGAAGCACACCCAGGCTGTCACTGTACCCCCCGATAACTGTTCAAAACCCTCATGGTGGATCACACGGAGGGGCTTGTCTGCTTATTAAAAGCTCCCTTCCACCGTCCACTCCAACGTTATACAGTGACGGATCAGTGAGTAACACTGGTCCTAGGGCCTAAACATCAGAAGACCACGTCAGCATGGAGGTTTGTCCCAGTTGACAGGCAGTCATCTAGTTGAGGGACACAGGGAGGTTTGTCCCAG
>JACXGK010014188.1:0-11962 GCA_016801125.1 Novumbra hubbsi
ATTAAAAAAAAAAAAAAAAAAACACACACAATACAAATAGTAGAACTGTCCCTTAAAGTACAGCCACGTCCAAAATATACAACCTGGAACAAATGGGTTTAATTACGTGGATTTAAGTGGAAGCCAGCGCAAAGCTCATTGAAGAAGGTCGCTATGGTGACCAGGGGACCCAAACCGTCGGCATGCGGCTGGTCACGTGACATCTACTGTTGGAGAAACTTGACTTGGTAGAACTTCAAGGTACATTTAAGTCCAATATTCAATTCAGCCTTGAACAAACAGTTGTAATTACGAGTTTAATTACTTAATTAGTTTTAGGTGCCACAAGCAGTCACCCCAAGCACGGATTCAGAGCAAATAATGTCCCCCCTCTAAAAATGTCCCCACCTTGTATGTTCTGGTTAGGGTAAAATATGTATTTATTTAGTGTGGATAGATATCTCTCAATATTTCTTCCATATTTATTAAATATGGCCCCTAGCCTAGACCTTAAAGGATACCGACATCCACACAGCAACCGTCATTTATAATGTGTGTGTGTGTGTACGTGTGTGTGCCAAAATCAGCCACTCTGTTAGTGAGGGGATCGGAGGGGGAAATGTGCTGAGAGAGTGGTTCTAGCACGCACAATTACCCGTGGACGCCAGCGTAGTGTGCTTCTCACATTCAGATCCTGAAATATTAATCCCGCTCTTCAACTCCATGAGAACATGGTCCTCAGCAGCCGCGCTCCGTGTGCCGTGACAAGGAAAACACTCCCACCGCCGTGTTCACACATCCCTCTCAGAGATGTTACCTCGCCGAATGAAACAGCTTTTCCTGTAACTTTTGAGTCAGTCAGATGGGATTTGGCTTCGTTACCGTCTGCCTAGCCGTGCTGAACACCGATGCTGGACTAATGCCAAAGTTAGCGAAAGCAGCGCTTTTACAGGTCACTAACCCAGATGCTTCATTATGCCGGAAAACGGCGGGCACTGTTTGATTGCTATTCCTAGGCATGATCAGAATTTGGAATTGGAGTTTTCCAAGTGGTCTCTCTCCGGAACACAGTTTTGAGTTTGTGTTCCACAGGAACTGAGAGCAGTCTTCTACAATAACATCAGAGGAGGGGTTTGGAGGGCCGTGGCCCAGTATTGTAAGAGATTTTTCCACCCTTGCTCTTCTGCTTGGTAAAAGGTGCTTAGATTTATATTACGGTGAATCATTTAGCATTACAGCTGGGAAAATAAACTTCATGTGATCGAGAGTGCTATTTGCCTAATTGTGTTTGCCTGTGGGTTTCCCCACACGTCCCAGATTTGTTGTCAAAATGATGATGATCTTTTGATGTTGTGCCTGGGTAAGCGGCCCATGTAGAATGTCATTTCCTGGTGGCACAAAATCTGCACCGCTTGTTTGGGGTCTGTGTGGGAGAATGTACCTAAACCGTGTATGAAATATAGGGCTGAGCACATTTAGGCTCCTGGTCTAACAAGATTTTGCAGTTTAAATGAAAGATTTTACGCTAGACACCTGTCTTGCTAACGGCCATGTCGGTGGATTTACATGGGCAACGTTGTGCGGGTCTGGATATGGTTTTGAGCTCACAAATGCAGTACTGAATGAATGAATGTAATGTAATGCCTATTTCAATTAACTGCCCCCTAGCCTTTGTAAGCCATCTAACGAATCCCCCCTATGTGTTCCAGTCATCGGCTAATGTCCAAATGGGCTATGAGAGGCCCGCTTAGGTAGGAACTGGGAGTCCTATAGGGACGGGATGGAAGACGATCCACTGTCGCTGATTCAGACCAGTGGAGCGAGGCGGATGGTGGCGGACACAGACACACCAGTGGCTATCTCTGTGCGCTCGTGCATGTGTTGATGGCGGTGACGTCACCGTCCCAAAATATGTTCTGTCTTTTTTTTTTTTCTTCTCTCGTGTCCGGGAGGGAGATGTCCCTCGGAGGCCCCGGATGTCCCTCGGAGGCCTCGCGTGTCACTTCACCTCTGTCCTTGTCAGTGTCTGTTAATAATGGATAAGTGGGGTCACGCTGCGGACCATACTCTTATTGCTTATTGTGTTCCAAAGTGGTTTAGTAACGAGCCCCGCCCCTGTTGCCCCCCCAAGCCCCGCCCCTGTTGCCCCCCAAGCCCCGCCTGCATCGCTCACCAAGCCCCGCCCACGACGCTCACTAAGCCAAGCCCGCGTCGCTCGCCAAGCCCCGCCCACGTTGCTCACAACCACTTGGCTATTACTCAGTTTGCTTATTTTTATTTAAAAACCCAGCATTTTTATTTCACTGCTTAAAGAGCTAGTTTGTTCTTTAATATCATAGCATGCATATCTAGCACTTTCTGTTCCTAATAAGTGTACATGACTCCAACAGTTCAGCAGTTTACTTTTCCCTTATTTTCTTTAGATTGCTGCATCAGAGCAAATCCCTGCCGGCTTACAAGAGTCAGGATCAAGACTTGTGTCCTCAAAAGCACATCTTGCCAAGATGTCCTGCTTTTTATCACTCTGCTCTCTCATCAGAGACCGCAGATCCTGTTGTCTGATGCTGTGACTCGTTTAGTAATGCATTATTAATTAATTACCTTCCATCTGCTCTCACTGTGTGTCATCATATGTGCATAATTAGTCAACAAGCAGATCCCAACACACCAGGAGGAGGTGGTGAATGAAAACACTACACACCCCTTTCCTTCCATAAATACACACTTTCCCACCCACATCTCAAGATTGGTTCATAAAGCCCCCTAGTAAATTCTGTGATGGAAATGTACACAAACACGCAGACACACCCACACTGTCTCTCTGTGGGCCTCCCCCTGCTATCTATTTTCATTGACATCATTCACCTCCTGGCTCATATGTGGGCATCATTCACCTCTCTCCTGGCTCATATGTGGGCATCATTCACCTCTCTCCTGGCTCATATGTGGACATCATTCACCTCTCTCCTGGCTCATATGTGGGCATCATTCACCTCTCTCCTGGCTCATATGTGGACATCATTCATCTCTCTCCTGGCTCATATGTGGACATCATTCACCTCTCTCCTGGCTCATATGTGGACATCATTCACCTCTCTCCTGGCTCATATGTGGACATCATTCACCTCTCTCCTGGCTCATATGTGGACATCATTCACCTCTCTCCTGGCTCATATGTGGACATCATTCATCTCTCTCCTGGCTCATATGTGGACATCATTCACCTCTCTCCTGGCTCATATGTGGGCATCATTCACCTCTATCCTGGCTCATATGTGGGCATCATTCACCTGGCTCATATGTGGACATCATTCACCTCACTCCTGGCTCATATATGGACATCATTCACCTCACTCCTGGCTCATATATGGACATCATTCATCGCTCTCTTGGCTCATATGTGGACATCGTTCATCTCTCTCCTGGCTTATATGTGGACATCATTCACCTCTCTCCTGGCTCATATGTGGACATCATTCACCTCTATCTTGTCCTGCCTCATCAACCCTCGGCAATAGCTCAGACCTTACTGCATCGTCTGTGTAAACAACATTACATAATATTTTGGACCCAAAAAGGTTTATTTTTTTGTGGTGATTCTGGTGGTGTCTGACTCAGAGTAACACTGGCCGTGAATGTGCCCAAGCTGCTGATGCAGCCAATGATATTTTAGGAATAATTTCCATCCTTCCTGCCTTCTGGCTGTCTCTCTGTTTAGGCCATTTTCTCTCCGTTTCATTTCTGCTGGGCCTCTTGAATCTCAATTCATTTCCTCCCTTCCTGCCAAAATGCAGAGTAACCCGGGTTATTGCCATACACACAAACGCGTACACACAGAAACAGATGAACACCCACAAATAAGCGCACACACCCTCCACACACTCTAACTACCCTCAAGAGAAGTCATTACCAAGGAAACCACTGCCTTACAGGATTATATTCCAGCTATAGTTCTCCTAAAACACCCTGCTTGGGACCAACGTGGACATTTAGAGCACGCTCAGTCAATACACCAGGGACAAAGACCCCATTCTAGTGCATTCCCAATTCAACAGTCTTTTTGGTCCCTGGGAGCCTGCATGACTTGATAGGGTTCACACATTCAGAGCACCAAGTCGTTCAACATGTGGCCTATATCACGACTGACCTGTGTGCTCGCCTTTGCGGCCATCTTGGCTTTGAAGTAGGCTAGACAACGACTGGCTGTGTGGTGGCTCAAAGCACCAGTGCTGGCCTGATCTTTGGGTCGAGAATCAAATGTTTTTCGCGGAAGTAAGTGGTCGAAGGACAAGACTCAGACACTCAGGTCCATCTGTCTTCCCTCACCTACCTCATTGTCTAAGGCGAGTTTGCATGTACATTTGTGTGTGAGCTCAGGTAAAATAAAGCCCCTTGCCTAAACTTTGTCAACAAAGGCATCAGCTTGACTGTCCTGATGCAGGATGTCAACTAGCACCGTTTGGCTACACGCAGTTAGCCCATGCTAATTGACATCCTGCATCAGCTTGACTGTCCTGATGCAGGACGTCAATTAGCACTGTTTGGCTACACTCAGTTAGCCCGTGGCTGAAGTCCGGCAGCCTGTTATCACTGTCCGGCAGCATTGTGACAGTCTGATGGCAGCTGCCCCCCCCCAGGGAAGGAAGTGCTAGAGACCCTCGTTCACAACAGCCCAGTGAAACACTATGGATGCTGCCTATCTCACTGTGTTCCTGCAACGGTAGACCTGCGTTGCACTGGGTTTATTTTAGATGGTTTGTATAGCTTTAAGTCTCAATCTTGTTTGCGTTCCTGTGTCTGTAGGCTTTGGCAGGTCCATTCACCGACACATCCCAGGTTGTCTTCTTTGCCCATACTGATATCAACATCCTCATCCTTGTTGAACCCAGACAAAGACCGAGCATTTCTTTTCTCTTGCTAAATAATTCCCAGTATTTCTGCCAATAACTTCCCTCTGCCCTGCCCATAAAGCGCTTGGTCTTTCAGGATCAATTAGTCAATCTATTTAACATAATATTGCCTGGTAACTGTCTGGCCACAGCGTTGTGTGTGTTAGTGTGTGTGTGTGTCATTGTGACTTATAGTTCCTCATACTCGGTTCTCTGTTTTTCATTCCAGTGTTGTAGATACAATGTCTTCCATTTGACATCATAATTTCATAGTTTCTCTGGCTGGCACACACACACACACACCCAGCATCCCCATGTAGTGTAACACAACTGTTTATTTTCGAGATTGTTGTGGCCAACAGACTCCATGTATCTCCAGTGTAGACCCTGTGTAGCCTCCATGTAGACCCTGTGTAGAGGCCCCTGTGGTTCCAGGAGGCTTTTGAAACGTTTGAGGGAAAATATCATGTTAGATCATTAAAATCACAGCTTGTTCTCTGGCGGACATGGCGTGGACAGGGTTTTACGGACCTCGGGCTGCTGAGATACTGTCGTGACCTCTTGTCTCCCGGTCCACGCATCAGAATGTTACTGGCTAGGAGGACACCTTTTCTGTTCAGGCGCCGCTACAGGTTAAATGTTCTACTAAAAGTTCTACTTCTTCTGCAGAACCACAAACCGCCTGTGGTTTGAATGCTGTGCCAGTAGTTGTGTCTGTCGGCCATTTTGGGAATGGTCACTGTTGCCCACATAAGCTTTATTACCAAGTAGGTTTACCCATACAAGGAATTTGCTATGGTGTATTGGCGCATGACAGTAGTAGTTGGTGAAAAACACAAGTAGATTAAAAAGATATGAGAAGCGGAGGGGGTCAGTGTCAGTGGGGTTCACCTGGCTTGTTGATGAAGGCAAGCTGCTGGAGGGTAGTGAGGCGTGATTGCCATGGCGACCAGGTAGCCATGGTTAGAAGGTCCTAACAACAACATATGTTTACCAACATTTATTTCTTTTGCCGTGATATTTTACGTGTGACAACGCTGCCAATTTAACTTTTGATCCTTGATTGGAAAGGTATACAGCCTGAATGTATCATGAACCTGTGTTAGTGTGGCATGCTAACTAGCTAACAGCACCAGTCGCCTTGGTACAAGAAAGCTAACACTGACAGAAATCTGCTACAGAGTTTAAATGTTTGCAATGGACTGAGCAGGTGGTGAAAAAAGACACTATGTATGCGGTACAATGTACTCTATTTCCTCTCTTATTCCCTCTGCCCCCCCCCCCTCTCTCTCCATCACTTGCTTTATTCATTCATTAAGCGCCTTGAGAGATAAGCAGTGTATCCAGTTACAGTTTTGCAGAACGAACTGGTTTAGCTTAGATTGTGTGTGTGTGTGTGCGCGTGTCATGAGAGAACCCATCGGCGTTCCCCCAACACAGTAACCTCTTTAGAAGAGGGATTTCTAGATCTTCCTAGATCTCTAGGAAGATGTGGACTCTCCCCTGCATTGGCATCCTTCCTCTCGTTTTCCACGCCATCGCTGAGAGAATCCAAAAGCAGGTATGAGGTTGGAATGAATTGCAAGTGCTTTGGCCTAAGTCATGCGGGAAGGCCTGCCTGACACACACACACACACACGCACGCACGCTACTCACCAGGCACGTAGATACAGTGCAATGTGACAGTTGTACACAGTGCATGTGGCTGGACAGTGGTGAGCTGACAGGAAAACCACTATAACAGAACAAACCCCAGGGAGCCTCTACGAGCTCCAACAACAACACATTACACACAGAAATCGTCCCTCCATCCCTTCTCCTTCTCCTCCTCTCTCTCTCCTCGCTTTCTCTTTCCTCCCCTTCCTCCCGCTCTCTCGTTATCTCCCATTCCCCACGCTGCGCCTAAGGAATCTTTTCTGCCGCTCCAGAATAAATGTCCTGTTTGTTTCTGGGTACATTAGGTTGAATGTAAACAGTGTTCTGGAATTGCCTTTTTTATTAATTCATCTGAGCGGCGCAATCCTAACTCTGCATCATCTTATCAGCATCATTAAACCAAGGGAGGATTTCCTGTCCACTCTCTCTTTCCGATTCATTTCTTTTTGCTTCTGTTCGCTCCTTCTCTCCTCTCCTGTTGAGTGGTTGTGGACCCCCAGGCACAGTTCGTCCATGCCGGTGTGTGTGTGAGTGTGTGTGTGTGAGTGTGTGTGTGAGAGAGGGAGAGCATGCCATTTCTATGACTAGGCACATGCAGTCTGATGGTGTGAATGGCTCCCGGCTTTCTGTTTTTCTTTCTGCTTTTGATGAGCTGCAGTGTGTATGCGCGAGTGTTTGCGCGTGTGTGTGTGGTTGGGGTGTGTGTGTGGTGTGTGCGTGTGGTGTGTGCGTGCGGCCGCATTTGCTGCTCCTGTCATGACCGTGCAATCACGTGTGTGTAATGGTTCCTTCTGACCAGACCTCTAGTCTGCATAGCAAAGGGACTTCATTGGGAGGTAAACGGTTTACTAAACTTATAGCTGTTTAGTGAACACGAGGAACACAAAAGTATGTGTTAAGCTTGTAAGATCATCCACAGAGACAAACTGGTTTGTATCTTTTAGAAAGGTCCAGCCAGGAAGTAAGCAGGAACCTATCCATAGTAGACCTTTCAAGGTTTCCAGTATCTCATAGAGAGCAGCTGCACCTACCTTATTTGGCTGTGTTGTAGAGCTTTTTCATGAAGAAATGCAGGGGTCGTAACATGTGGCCAAACAAGATGTGCCTTGTCAGTGTGATATCGTGTGGGTATGAAATCTAGTGGGCCATCTCAACTTCATATTTCATAGAAAAGTGTACACTGGGCAAATACTAGCATTACCGGTGCAAACCCAGGTTAACTACCTGTTCTCCCCAGAGCAACGGTCTTCCATCACAAAACTAACCGGTCACTCTAATAATTGTCTAACTCAAATCCAGTAGATCTTATGCTCCAACAACTAAAGGAAAACACCAATGAATAGAACACCTGTGTTAGGCTCTTTGTGTCTCCATGATGCTGTCACAACAGTGTGAATCCAGGGAAAATATGAATGATCCACTATAGGGGAATAGCCTTCAAATTCAAAGTGAACTTCAAATTCAAAGTGAACCGTTAGAAGTCACGCTAACAAATATAAACAGTGCAATCTTGCCACATTTCTCATGGGTAAAATAATGAATAATTGTATTTAGTAAACAATATCTTTGTTAGGCATTATCTAGTCCTGATGTTGTATGATTCCACAGTTTATGCTGTGCAGACCAGAGCCTGGTCCATGTTGATTCACCATATATGGACAAGCGAGAACAGGGCTGCCAAACAATGTTTCTGGAGATCTACTCTCCTGTGGGTTTTCTCTTCAACTCATTTGTGACTGACCTGATTTAGCTAATCATCCATCGAATGACTAAAATCGGTGTGCTGAATTGGAGTTGGAGAGAACCTACAGGACAGTAGATCTCCAGGAACAGGGCAGTAGATCTCCAGGAACAGGGCAGTAGATCTCCAGGAACAGGGCAGTAGATCTCCAGGAACAGGGCAGTAGATCTCCCGGAACAGGGCAATAGATCTCCAGGACAGGGCAGTAGATCTCCCGGAACAGGGCAGTAGATCTCCAGGAACAGGGTTGGGCTGCCCTGAGCTAGGATGTGTTGGCCTAAATGTAATTGAAATCCCACGCGGGACCAATGAATAGTTGGTTCTCACTTTGTTTGCTCTTTATAGAAAGTGGGGAACAATGGTGTTGAAATCACTACTCAGAAAACAGCCTTGGTCTGATAAGATTAAATAGCCACTTCCGACCTTGATGGCAGTACGCTGGGGGTCTAAAACCAGACTGGTGCATTTTGCATATATTATTTATCTTCAGGAAGCTTTTCTAAAAGGTTTGAGATAAATGGGAGATTTTGATCCTTCGGTAAGTTCAGTACACGTCTGCACAACTGGGACCCATTCATTTAAATGTGGAGAGCTGAGCGCAGGAAGTATGTCCTTAAGTAGTCTAGTTGGAATAGGGTCCAGTAGACAGCTGGTAGGTTTAGAGGCCATTACTTTGTTGAGTTGAGGGAGGCAAAGTGACGGACAAATTCACCCGGGGGGGGGTAGATAAAATAAATGTCTTCATAGAATTGCTTTTTAGTTTGCTTTGCAACTGCATAAAGAATTGTATATTTTTTTCCCTAAACGGTGATCGGACACCAGTGACAGCTTTTCAGTATAAGCAGTTTTCTTATTTACAGGCAGTTGGGTGGAACGCCATTCTCTGGAAGGTTGTTTCAGCGGCCGGGTCTGTTCACTAGATCTGTGACTTTGAGCGTGTTACTGACACACCTGCACCGTGGCCAGGTATTAGATTAGATGGGGTTATCACTCCCTTATTGGTCTCCTCCCTGTATGTCAACATGCGCACACGCCCACACACAAGCCCACACACACGCGACAAATGCACAGGACTGTTAGACCAAATCTCTGTACTTTCACTCACTCTCTCTCTATCTATCCATCTCACACGCGCACACACAGAGACCAGTTAGTTCACTGGATTTCTTTACCTTGAGCTTTGATGGAAATATTTCTCTGTCAGTCTCTCCGTACCTCCAATTCAGGTGAGATGGACTATGTGGCCGCATGTGGCAGAACCAAGGTCAATCTACGAATGTAGGACTCAAGCATATCCCAAGGGTAGAGAGGGGTAGTTCCCCCTGCTTGATAGGCGAGCACTGCCGTTCTGTTGAGGACGCCAGCTTCAATTGGAAGCCAGTGTGGCCCATTTTCTATTCTGAATGAGGCGAGGCAGAGCTCACTGTGTGTGTCTGTGTGAAATCTCTTTTCCCCATTCCCCACTGTCCCTTGGTCACACCCCCTCCAACGGCAAGCTGGTCGGGTAAACTCTGGTGCCTTGTGATCCAAATCTTGTGGGCACAGATCCTGGGCCAATCTACCCTGAGAGGAAAGCGGGAGAGAAGAGCCACTGTGATCGTGAACGGTCTGGTTTGAATGATCCATCTTGACTGGTTTGGGTCAAGGAGGTTGTCCGGGGAGACATAACAGGAAGTTTGTTGGCAAAAGGGAAGATAAAGTTGGAGCTGGTGAAGGTTTGGTCGGGCTTAGAAGATCGCAAGGTTTGAGGAACAAGCTTGGTGGCATGTCCAAAAACTACGCGTAACTGTTCACAAGGCTTCAAAAGCGCAAAATGAGATTAGATTTGTTTTTGTAAGATCAGTCTAAGATATTCAGGCGAGACGGCATGAGCAATCTTGGTTTTGGCTAACAACACACCGCATATCAAGGGGAAAATAACTGACAGTTTACAGCTGCCAGGGTAAAAACCTGTCTGTCCTGTTTCTTTCACCCGGTCGGACGGAGAAATGAAAGTAGGGTAACACAGGAAGGAGGAAGAGGAGGAACGTCTTGGTGCCCCCACAATTCCTTACCTGGCGCATGGGCAATGTCGAGGAGGGAGTGGGGTCAACAGGGGGCTGGGTTTTCTCTGTTGTTCGTCTGGTGGACCCGTGACACTGTGCGGACGGCAAACCGTGTTTGGGACTGTGCGCACTGTAAAGCCGGTGGTCCAAACGCATGAACACACACACACACACACACAGGTGGACACACACACACGGCGGACCGTGTGAGACGAGCGGTGAGGGAGAGGGTGGTGAGTGGCTGAAAGGGAGAGAGGTGTCTTTATTCTCCACGGAGCAGAGAGGAAGCTTTCATTTTCTCTTCAGGGGTATTTCTGTGTGTTATGAGTCACAAGCTGGCTGGCCACTTGTTCACCTGAGGATTAGTTCATATTGCAAGGCAAAGCCACTGTGTGCACACACCTCTCGCTCTCTCTCTCTCTCTCTTCCTCTCTGAGCTTATTACCGGTCCACAATACAGAAATCACAGTAGTGACTCACCTTTGCCCTGTGCCATGTGTGTTGTGCTGTAGGTCTCCTTCTGCCAAAGCGTTGCACATTGCCTGGCTCAACGCATACACAGCTGCAAACACACACAATCACACACATAATAACACACAAACATACACACAGTATTTGTGCGTCCCCCCCCGCCCCCCCAATTTCCCTCCATGCCATTAGCAGAGTCTCTGTGGTTCTGTGTGCTAACTAGCTACAGTCTAGCTACATTAGCATGCTTTAGGTCTGGGTGATAGGGCGTACAGTCCTACTGAAGCCTGACTGGATGTTTAGTCCTACTAGGACATGAAGCCTCTCCTCTTCATGTCCTCCGTCTCCTTGTTTGGAGAGTAAACAACATTTTCAGTTGAATTAGCCTTCCCCAACGACCTATTTTAAATGGTTGCCTTAGAAACCATAATAGGTTTTGTTTACCCTATTTGTTGACTTGGGCAATGTCATCTCTGCCGTACGTGTGTGTGTTCTCGCAAGTTAAGACTAGATGGTTGGGAAGATTTGATGGCTTGAATTCAAAGTACATTTCAGTTACAGAGAATGCTGTGATAGTAACTAACACACCCACAAACACACGGTAGCGGGAATCATCTAATGACTTTAGTGTCTCTATCCTGACAGGTCCTAGAAAAACACTCAGGGTTAGGTGTGTGTGCGTGTGTCTGTGTACATACGTGTGTGTGTGAGGGTGTACTGGGGAGTTGGAGCACGCTGGGGCAGTTGTGTTGGATTGGGTTTTGTTTATTCAGATGTTGCTGTAGCAAAGTTTCATTAGCATTGCAAAAAACGTGCTACGTGTGGCCCACTGGTGGGACTCTGGGCCTGTGTGTATGTGGACAGTGGTGAGTCTATATGAGATTAGGGTCTGGGTTAGCACAAACATGTTACATGGACAACAGAGTAGTGTTTAGTGTAAGTAGAAGTGGTTAATGTCTAGTGGAGTGGACATGGTCAACAGAGTAATGTCTAGTGTAGTGGACATGCCCAATGTCTAGTGTAGTGGACATGCCCAATGTCTAGTGTAGTGGACATGCCCAATGTCTAGTGTAGTGGACATGGCCAATGTCTAGTGTAGTGGACATGACCAATGTCTAGTGTAGTGGACATGGTCAACAGAATTATGTCTAGTGTAGTGGACATGCCCAATGTCTAGTGTAGTG
>JACXGK010014189.1:0-11902 GCA_016801125.1 Novumbra hubbsi
TGTCTGAAACAGACCATCCTCCCCGGTGTCTGAAACAGACCATCCTCCCCGGTGTCTGAAACAGACCATCCTCCCCGGTGTCTGAAACAGACCATCCTCCCCGGTGTCTGAAACAGACCATCCTCCCGGTGTCTGAAACAGGCTATCCTCCCCGGTGTCTGAAACAGACCATCCTCCCCGGTGTCTGAAACAGACCATCCTCCCCGGTGTCTGAAACAGACCATCCTCCCCGGTGTCTGAAACAGACTATCCTCCCCGGTGTCTGAAACAGGCTATACTCCCCGGTGTCTGTAACAGACCATCCTCCAAGGTGTCTGAAACAAACTATCATCCCGGTGTCTGAAACAGGCTATACTCCCCGGTGTCTGAAACAGACCATCCTCCCCGGTGTCTGAAACAGACTATCCTCCCCGGTGTCTGAAACAGACAATCATCCCTGGTGAGACACAGATTATTCTGTCCCTCCATTTCTTTCCCTTGATTCACTCTGCTCTTTTACAGAGAGGTGTAGGAATGTGTCCCAAATGGCAGCCTATTCCCAACACCCTTCACAACTGGTGTGATCTAGTGGACCAGCATGTAGAGAATATGCGGCCATTTGGGATTTGTCCTTTCGAGGTTGTTTTTAATGAGGTATTCACCGTTGAATTGGGTAGCGGCCCTAATAATTATAAATCTCCAGAGCCAGCTGGCTCACCACTCCAAGTGTCTTAAGTTTCTAAAGCATATCGGAGCTTTCGCACTGATCTGGGATCACGTATCCCGCTGTTCATGTGATCTATCTCATTTTGTTCCAAAGTTTAAAGGCATCCTGGAACAGCCCCGGTAGTCTGAGACAGTACGAAAACACGCCCAGATGTTTAAAGGATTTGGGTCGTATTTCGTGCGACGTTCTTGTGTGGGGGAGGTTAAATCCTTTGTTATGGACTTCGTCTGTCATTGTCTTTCCCTCCCTCTCTGTCTCAGACAGACACGCTCCTCCCACAACCACATTAAACACACCCACACTACATCAGCTCCCCGCCTCCCCGGGTTGGCTCAGGACCAGGTCTTAGCTACCTGCAGCTGGCCTCCTCCCCCTTTTCCTTCATATACATCTCATCTGCCCAAGATGTGGCCTGGCCACTACTCATGATGGATGGATCATTGATTGATGGATGAATTTGTTCCCTAGGTATTGGCGGACTCGAGGACTGTGTGTTAAAGTCTGCCACCCTGTCCACTTCCCCTGCACTTCCTCCCTTCATCCCCCTGAACTTTGAGGCCACTCCCATCGTGCGAGTGGCCATTGAACCCAAACACCCAAGTAAGTGTCAACATGTGACTCATTCTGATACGTAGTCAGGTAATGTCGTTTAGTCCTATACCATATTAACATAACTCAGATAATGTCTGTCAATTTAATAGCTAATTAACGATACTCAGGTAGTATCAGTCAATTGGATACCTAATTAACATTAGTCAGGTAATGTCAGTTAATCTAATAGCTAATTAGCATCACCCAGGTAATGTCACTCCATGTGATTGCTAATTAACATTATTCAGGTATGTCAGTCAATCTAAACGTTGATCTTTTACGTCCATGTTTTTTCAAAGAGAAATGTCCTAGGGCCCCTGCTGAGAAATATCTGTTATGGGTGTTCATACATACATATATATATAAATATATATGTATGTATGTGTGCACGTGTGTGTGTCTATCTGTGTATGTAGGTGAGATGCCCAAGTTGGTGCGCGGTATGAGGCTACTAAACCAGGCTGACCCATGTGCTGAGGTTCTGATCCAGGAGACAGGAGAACATGTTCTGGTTACTGCGGGAGAGGTCCACCTGCAGCGTTGCCTGGATGACCTCCGAGAGAGGTGATGTTCATTTACATTTTACTCTTTAATCAGTGACTGTTGGAGGGCAGCTGAGTGGGAGAACAAGTAGGAAAGTATTTGGATGCTGACACGGAAGTCCTGGGAACCGGTGGGAGACGGATGCATCATCCTTATAACACAGGCTCTTCACAGAGGTCGCTCTCCCGGCCTGTTCATCCATCCGTTGGTTTGTAACTGTGCAGGAGATTTTAATTTGAGTCTTGCTCCAAGTTCTGCTGACAGTGACAGTAACCCTGAAGCACTGGTAATCTTTACAACATCAAACAAAGTTCAGATGTCTGTGGTCAGGCCCAGATTGACAGGATGAATAGAGTGCATTACATTGTGATTGTCGTGGTGATTATCTGCAAGAAAGTGAGAGTGTATGAGTGACGGTTTGTGCTTGGATTATGGTTTATATTACACGTTGGTTCAGGTGGATAAAACGCCTGATAAAATGCCTGTTTTTTTTTTTACAGTTAAAGTGAATAACTTACCCAAACTATTATACCAAAAATTAATACTTTACCTACACTATTATAACAAAAATGTATACCTTACCAAAACTATTAAACCGAAAAATGAATAGATTACACAAACTATTATACCAAAATTGAATACTTTACCCACACTATTATAACAAAAATGTATACCTTACCAAAACTATTAAACCGAAAAATGAATAGATTACACAAACTATTATACCAAAATTGAATACCTAACCCAAACTATTAGACAGAAAATGAGTACCTTACCCAAACTATTATACAGAAAAAATGTATACCGAACTCTTTCAAAATTTTTGCAGGGGCCCTGCTAATCACCTATGAACGTTTATCTTCCTCCAAACAAATGTAAAATAGTAAAGTAAGACTGTTAGATCATGTTGATGTGTGTCTTTTCTTAGCGATAGTGGATTTCTAACTCTTAGTTTTTTCTCTCCGTTGTTTAATCTCAGACCAAAATAATGTGAGAGGGATTTTCTATTGATTAAAAACACAGTCTTTAGATGTGTCTTTTCTCCCCTCGGCTCAGGTCATTGAGGTCATAGATGAGAGGGTGTGACTGGAATTGTAGAGCAGTAAATCCAGCAAAAGATCCACAGCCCTGCTATAAACCAACCTTTCATCTGCCAATCTCTGACTAGGTCCCATTTTAAAACTGTTTATTAACAATAATATAAGCTCCTGTAAGACCCTTACTCACGAACACACACACCGGGCACAGTGTTGATCAAGCACTACTTTCTAAGCTTTTGTTGTATATCTTTTCGGGTCCTTAAGTGTTTTTTCCCCCTTAACAATCAAGTTGCCCTTCGGTATTACCTTAACACTATATCTGCAGACATTATATATGTGGAAGACCAGTATTGACCGGACATATTACCTTAACACTACCTACATCTGCATACGTTATCTATGTAGAAGACCAGCATTGACAAGAGGTATTACCTTAACACTACCTACCTCTGCATATGTTGTCCATGTAGAAGACAGCATTGACAAGGGGTATTACCTTAACACTACCTGCATCTGCATACGTTGTCCATGTAGAAGACAGCATTGACAAGGGGTATTACCTTAACACTACCTACATCTGCATACGTTGTCCATGTAGAAGACAGCATTGACAAGGGGTATTACCTTAACACTACCTACATCTGCATACATTATCTATGTAGAAGACAGCCTTGACAAGGGCTATTACCTTAACACTACCTACATCTGCATACGTTGTCCATGTAGAAGACAGCATTGACAAGGGGTATTACCTTAACACTACCTACATCTGCATACATTATCTATGTAGAAGACCAGCATTGACCAGAGGTGTTTGTTGGCCCTCCCCAGGTCGATGATATATGGCTACATTTGTACTGGTTTGAGCCAAGAACATTACAATGATTGGACCTGTGGTCATCGTTTACCATAACTCCTCAGAACAATTAACGGATCACTTAAATCACATTGGGATGTTAATGAGCAGTGTATTTCTCTACTTCTGAACACGGACCAACTATATGCGGTTCTGGCCCGGAAATGGCTTCCTTGGACCGATATTGCTCTGGTTCAACGTATACCAATAGGATGCTTTTTGGCCCTGAAACGTATGTCAATTAGTGAGAGACTGCTTGGATTTCTAACCCATACCCCATTTGACTCATTAATTCCTCAAATGAACCAGGGTCAAAAGGGGTCCATTTAGTATGAGGGTCTTGGTCGGGTTGTTTGTTCAGGGGTTTCCAGTCTGACTACTGGATGTGCATCTTCTCCCTTCCCAATGAAACATGTATATCTCCAGCCATAGGAGGGATTACTTATTTAGGCGTGGAAACATTGTTAAGTCTGGAAGCCTCTCCCGCAGTTTGACTGCACTGTAACCCACTCCATTCCAGTCCCAATCTGCACCCCATTCCCTTTAGAGTCTGGTTTTAGTGAGTTGACCTATAGAGCTGAGCTCAAAAACTAGTGCACCTTGGAGCACATGGGGCATCATTTGGAACAGACTCCCAAGTTTTTGTGAGATTAAAGATGCAACAAACCCCCTCAGCTCCCAGAACAACTGGCACTTCCAAAGCCTCACAACACTGCCACTGTCTGCTGACACGCTTCAGAATCGTGGAAAGCTCCAGCGCTTTTCAGATGCTTTTAGTAAACATCAGCAAGGGAGGGTGTGTCCAGACAGAAGTACGTTTCAAACGCACACAGTATGTTTAGGATTGACCCAGTGGACCAGGACTAGACACGGGATTGTGTGTATTTGTCAAACTGTCAGGATTTGCGTTGTGGTAGGGGAGATCGGTAGTAGAGTCTGTGGATGTCTCCTTTGAAGCCGTATGTCTTCTCTCCAAAACATCTCTAGAAATACCAGGGTGTCCACTCTTCACTCTACACTATTCCATTACTGATTACTGTTCAGCTGGCTTGGGTTCCGTTTCATGACAGGATGTATAAGGCTAATTTGTGTCTGAAGAAATCTGATTTTTGGTTAACAATGCAGCAATGCTTGAAGGAAAGATTTCAGAAGCAGACTGGAAGGTGTGTGTTGAATGTGAGAGGCTAATCGTGTCCGTTATTGTTAAAATGAAGACGTTAATGTTTTCAGAACCCTGTTGCCTTTTTGCAAATTACTCTGTAAGTGCAAGTGTAATATGGACATATTAGCACAACACTTTTATATGGGCTGTTTCAGTGGTTCTTACATAAACTGTTTCAATTGTTGTTACATGACCTGTTCCAATGGTTGTTACATTAACTGTTTTACCGGTTGTTACATTAACTGTTTGAATTGTGGTACAGGACCTGTTCCAATGGTTGTTACATGAACTGTTATAACGGTTGTTACATAAACTGTTTTAAGGGTTGCTAGATGAACTGTTTCAAGGTTTTTTTATTAACTGTTTTAATGTTTTTTACATAAACATTTAAACGTTTTTTTAACAGTTGTTATAACTGTTGTAATGGTTTTTCATGAACTGTTGATGCCCAGATAAATGGCATTTTGCAGGTGCTTTAAACAAATTTACCAGTGCTGTTCATCTTAGTCTGTGTTTCCCTCTCATACTTCAGGTTTGCCAAGATTGAGATCAGTGTGTCCAAGCCCATCATCCCTTTTAGAGAGACTGTGGTCAAACCGCCCAAAGTGGACATGGTCAATGAAGACCTGGGGAAGCAACAGAAGGTGTGGGGGAGTGTGCATGGTTCCCAAAAAGCATTGTAAAGTCAGTCTGACCATGTGGCTGTAATACACCAGGTGTAAGACTCTGTCTGTCTGACCAGGTGGCTGTTCAACACCAGGTGAAAGAGTCGGACACCCTGCACCTGGATCCCAGTGGCCTGGTCACCCTCACCACCCCCAACAGACAGGCTACCGTGGGGGTGAGGGCCATACCCCTACCTGAAGGTGAGAACGCTGGGTTGTCCCTGTGTGTTGCTCTGGTCCTCAGACTGTATGAAGCCTGATCCTAATCCAGAAGTGGGCTATGTTGGGCAGAGGTGCCTCTTCTCCTGGAAGGGAGTGCCGACCTGATCCGGACCCTGGAGCAGGCGGGTCAGGCCCAGAGGGACGGGAGGGTCCTGGAGATGACTCCCCGGACCCATGATGCCCTTCTGGAACTGAAGAGCAAGCTGGAGGGCCTGCTGCAAGGGAGGAAGTGGAGGAACGCCGTGGACCGAATATGGGCCTTTGGACCACGCAGGTATTGCAGGGTGTTTTTCTTGGATTGGATGTAGCTGTATGCTGAGCTGTGGCTCTCTAGTTGTCAATTTGATGAGGTAATCTAAAGAGATTTCACCACATGCCTACTCACACAAGTTGGATTGGCTTGATGAACACTTTTTACGTACTAAAACGGTCAAGCTGCTCCCACAACAGCTCAATTGGGTTGAGATCCGGTGACTGTGCTGGCCACTATATAGAATGAATACCAGCTGACTGCTTCTTCTCTAAATAATTCTCGCATAGTTTAAGACGGTATGGCATATGGTTGCAAAATCGAGTGATAGCCTTCTTCATTATCCTTTTTGCTCTGTACCAATCCCCCACTTTACCACATCCAAAGCACCCCCAGATCATCACATTGCCTCCACCGTGCTTGACAGATGGTATTCCTCCAGCATCTTAAAAAAAAATCAGCACAGTTTTCAGCTAACATAATTGTAAACAGGTTTTTTAATGATCAATCAGCCTTTAAAAATTATAAATTTAGATTAGCGAAAACAAAGTGCCATTGGAACACAGGAGTGGTTATTGCTAATAATTGGCCTCTGTAGGCCTATGTATGCATTCCATTACAAATCAGCTGTTTCCACCTACAATAGTAATTTATAAAATTACACTATTCCTGATCAGTTTCAATGGTTTTGTAACAGATTATTTTGTATTTTTTCTCCAAAAACAAGCAAATTACTATGTGACCCTAAACTTTTGAACTGTGGTGTATTATTTCACATGAGATGAAATCATATGGTATTCATGTATTCTTTTTTTATACAATGAAAGGTTTTGCTTGGAGTTCATAGACTAGTGGTTCTGTTTAGGCACGGACCAAACATCCTACTGAACAGTGTTGAGGGGTACCAGAGACCGTCCGTGTGGCACTGCCTGGAAGGAGACAAGGAAGAGAAAGATGGGGTCAGTGCTATTCGAGACTTCGACAACAGCATTGTCAGCGGTTTCCAGCTCGCCACCCTCTCCGGACCGATGTGTGAGGAGCCACTCATGGGCGTCTGTTTCTCAGTGGAGGGATGGGACATGAAGTTCCCCATCCAGCGCACCCACCTGTACTCTGTGGGTGAAGAAGACTCCAACTCCCATGATGCTGCTGCATCCTCTTCCGAAAGCACTGCTGATACTACCGGTCAGCCGGAGGGCTGGGGCCAGGCGGGGAGAGTGGGTGAAACGGCCCAGGCAGAGGGTGCCGTGACCAGGCCAAGCCAGCCGAGACGGCGTGAGGACGTTGGGGCTGGGGTCGTGGACTGCTACGGGCCATTCTCTGGCCAGCTCATAGCTGCAGTGAAGGAGGCTTGTCGACATGCATTCCAGGCCAAGCCTCAGAGACTCATGGCTGCTATGTATACCTGCGAGATCATGGCTACAGCAGAGGTGCTAGGTAAGATTCTATGGAAATATGCTCCTACAGTTTGAAATATTTTAGAGATATAAGCTCCTACACTGAGTAAGAGTTCATAGAAATATACTCCTAGAGTATGTACGATTTTAAAGAAATACGTTCCTACAGTATGAAAGATTTTCCTTAAATATCAGCAACCGCATTCTCAGTAAACCTGAATATGTTGGTTCAGTTTAAACCTATACCTTGAATAATTAGACACTTGAGAGTGATTTAACTGCATTGGGACAATTGGATGTGTATCACCCAAACTCCTGTAAATTCATCTAAGCCTAATCTATTAATAAACATTGGCCCCCATTTCAATGTCACTCCAGGGATAGTGTTGTTTTCTTCAGTTAGGGCTTGAGTTCCACCTTGTCATCATAGTATTATTGTCACTAGGAGAACAATCATGTTTATTACATTATATATATTCAAAATTGTGCATGTGTATGGAAATAGCCTTGATCAATACTTTCATTTAGTTTATTTATTTATCTGAATCAATATTTCAATTACATTACCTATACAAAATGGTGTGATACATTGTTTGATATGATTGCATCTTTGTGGTTTATGCTTGAATTACTTTGGTTAATCATTTCATTAGTTTATGTGTATAGTCAAGCAGGCAGTTTTAAACAGGGGTCAGAAAACATTTTGTCTTTTGAGAGTTGGAGACTCATGTCCAGAGGTTGAATGTAATATTATGGAATAACGTCTTAAAATGTGTTTATTACAAATAATTTTGCATGAACAAAGGAATGGGCGGAATTCTGTCTGGGCCTTTGGGCCAAAATGTTTGTGTTCTTAAATGATTTTTACTTTTCAAAGATGATATATGTCTGTTATATGAGGAATACTTTCTATTCAGTCGGTCAGACTACCAGTTACACATGAAGCCACTTCGACAAATTGTGTCTGTGAGTGTCTAACTGCTGATGTGTTAGTTGTGGAGACTATGGAGTGACTGCAGGTTGTGTGTACAGGATCCTGGGGAAAAGAGAGGGTTAGTTAGGGTTGTGTGTGTGTAACTGCTGTGTGTTTCACTGCAGGTCGTGTGTATGGGGTCCTGGGGAAAAGAGAGGGTTAGTTAGAGTTGTGTATATGTAACTGCTGTGTGTTTCACTGCAGGTCGTGTGTACGGGGTCCTGGGGAAAAGGGAGGGCAGAGTGTTACAAGAGGAGATGAAGGAGGGGACAGACATGTTCATTATCAAGGCGGTCCTTCCTGTGGCTGAAAGCTTCGGATTTGCTGATGAGATACGCAAGAGGACCAGCGGATTGGCTAGTCCTCAACTGGTCTTCAGCCACTGGGAGGTGAGACACACACACAAACACACACTCTGAGACATGCAGGCACTCGTTTACAAACAGGCCCGTCAGGGTAGCAGAATACACACACTAACACACACCAGACACACTCATCACAATCTGGCAAGGATCATTCGGGGAAACCGGTCAGGACATCTATCCCTAGGGGACAACAGTGGCTCCATCAATCTCAACACAGTGCTTTTATTGTTCATTAAATACACTGTCTTGTTGCCCTATGCAAGTCTGGGACTCTTTGATTTCCAGGGACACGTGTCTCGGACATAGGTGGGTTGGTGGCATGACCTTAGGCCTATTAGTCTCTATGGCCCACCGCGGGTGACTGAACCCTTCGGATAGCTGGAGGTTTTGGGCAAAGAGCTACCTGCCTGCCCTCCGCCTACCACATGGTCATGTCTGTCAGGTTCTCCCAGCTGCCGCTGGTAGTGCTACAAGTGGAAATGTGGGAGCAGTGTCCTTTAGTTGTCCCTGTGATTTACAACATCCTTCGCACGATCTAACAGCATTAGATTACAGTAGCAACAAGCAATTCATTCTTTTTTGGTTTCTTCTAATGATACCCAAGGCCTTTATAATCACCATCAACTCCAGATTCTATTAATTGAATGTATTATACGTTGTATTGCTTTTTAACCAGGTTGAACATGTTATTGGTATTTGATAGAATTTTCTGTGAATTCACTACATGAAACATTTAGATTAAAATCCACAATAATTTTTCACATCTACAAAATACTTTTGACGTAAAGTAAACTGCAAAAGTATTTAGACAGTGTAACCTTTTTATGTTTTTCTGTTTGCATTTTTGGTGAATTCCGAGTTCTTAATAGTAAGAAACAAAAAAGACTTGCAATGGCAAATAACTTAGTGAACCAAATCATTTTTTCTATGCATTAACCATTATTGTATTAAAACAAATGCTTTCATTTTTTAATGGTTAACCTGTTATGGATGAAAATTCACTCGCAAACTGACTGAACTTCATTTCAAATCCAAAAGTGCTGGAATACCTAAACAAAAATGTTGAAGTGCTTTTGGAGTTCACTGTGTGTGTGTGTGTGTGTGTGTGTGTGTGTGTGTGTGTGTGTGTGTGTGTGAGACTAGTTCTTTGTCTGTGAAGAGGTTATTGTTGTTCGTCCACTAATCCAGTTGGCAGAGATGCCTGCGGTCGCTAATGAGCATGTACAGCCTGGTGACACACTCTGACCTGATAAATCGGCAGGCAACACACACACACAACACCCACAACACCCACACACACAACACACACACGTGCCATGCTGGTTCATCTAAACACACAACCTTTTTCACTCAGTATTATATTCCCCCTGTTGCTCTAGAAAAACACACACCAACAATGACATAGATAACACACAATAAAGCACACACACGCTCCCAAAAGCTCTGTGTGCCAAGCTGTACTTCACCTACACCCCCACTCTCCAGCAGCACATTGCTTCACCCACACCCCCACCCTCCAGCAGCACATTGCTTCATCCACAGCCCCACCCTCCAGCAGCACATTGCTTCATCCACACCCCCACCCTCCTGCAGCACATTGCTTCATCCACACCCCCACCCTCCAGCAGCACATTGCTTTATCCACACCCCCACCCTCCAGCAGAACATTGCTTCATCCACACCCCCACCCTCCTGCAGCACATTGCTTCATCCACACTCCAACCCTACAGCAGCACATTGTCCTCCACCTTGTGTCTGTTTGCTTTGTTACAACATGGTTGTTCTATTTCATTTCCATTACTCAGTCATTATCAGCAGCCGTACCACAGATAAGGAGTTAATCCATGAACTGCGATGGCAATGTAGTTACTCCGGAGACAATTGCAAAGGAGTTCCTCTGTATACCATGACAATGTAATTACTCTGTAGACAATGACTGGAGTTACTCTGTAGACAATGGCAATAGAGTTACTATTTTCATGTAATTTTTCAATAATAACCAATCCTCCAGTCTCCTTTCAACCCATACTCTGCTTTCTGTATGCACACTCACCCATACTCACCTTGCTTTCTGTATGCACACTCACCCATACTCACCCTGCTTTCTGTATGCACACTCACCCATACTCACCCTGCTTTCTGTATGCACACTCACCCATACTCACCCTGCTTTATGTATGCACACTCATGATTCAATGAATCAAACAGTTAATTAACACATGAAAGATTATATTCAAATGTGAACCGCAGGACCTGTATAAACAAAATGTCTCCATGTCATCAAAGAGCTGCCCCCTTATTTTACAGTAGGTATGGGGTTCCCTTCTGCTCATGCATTTGTATTTCCACACCAAACCCACCGCTGGCTTATGGCCTCAGAGATCTATTTTCATGTCATCCAAAGGATATGAACGCTTCTAGTTTACATTGGCAGTTGGACGGAAACTGGTGCTTATTTCCGATGACATGAAAATTGAGCTACTTGGCCAAACACCAGCGGTGGGTTTGGCGTGGATGAGCTGGGAAGGACCACGTACGTGCTATGGAATATGGTGGTGGGACTTTGATGTCATGGGAAGATTTTGATTCCACTGGTTCTGGGCTCCTGGTTTAGCTTGACAGCATCATGAACTCCTGGAGCTACCAATGTATTTTTCATAAAAAACCTGCTTGCTTTTGCCAGAAGGCTGACACTTACCCACAAGTGGATCTTTCAGCTGCATCCTAAATCCTTTTTTTGGCCACAACATAAAAGTAGTTTAATGATCAACCCTCTCCTCGGATTGTAAAAGCATTGAAGACCATGTGGCTTGAATTGAAAAGGACATTTCATTCAGTGCATAGAAAGGATATTAAAATAATATCTCGGTGCCCTTATTCAAACACGGTTAGGTATCTATAGGTATTGAAAACAGAAATGTCTATAACCTTATAGCAGGGGTGGGCAAACTACGGCCCGAGGGCCAAATGCGGCCCGCGAGGCAGTTCCATCTGGCCCGCGGAAGGTAATAAAATGTTTTTGAGGGGAATTAAAAAACAACCCATTCTTATACATCTTATACATCTGAGTCAGAATTTAAACTATTTACACATTATAAGGGATCTACTGTACATATGTACTGTATGTTTTAA
>JACXGK010014190.1:0-11896 GCA_016801125.1 Novumbra hubbsi
AGAGCAGCTGCATTCAGTTGACTCTGATTGGGGAGCCTACTTAGGTTAGTTTTACAGCCACACCCGGTGTGGTTTATTGTTTGTGAATGTCTCAACAGCTCACGTTTCATGTAGTTTGCACCGTTTTTTCCTGGATTAAATCACCTTTACTTTTGAAAAATGTCTGCATATGGTTCCGCCGCACTACAAGACCGTGACACAAACCTTTTAGGGAGTTCTTCATAGACCCTGTGCATCAATCCTGTTGTTGCTGGCTCTTTGGGGTTTCAGGCTGGGTTTTCTTTAAAAGCCCTTTGTGACAACTGCTGATATACAAAGGGCTTTAATAATATATTTGATTGATTGATTTTACAGAAAACTCTAAATGTCTTTTAGCAGTACAACCATTAAGTAGCTCATCGTAATCAATTATAACGGTTCAGAAAATACAGCAGTTTTGTGCCAGTCTAGCTAACGGCAAACTTAGAAACATAGTGTTTGTTAGTAAACTTTTCCGTGACAGATGTCACCGTGGTGCTTATGAACATACACATCTTGAACCTATTACGCAGACCTCAGAGTTTGATTTGTTTACTATTCAGACTTGTTTTTCGGCAAGTTAAGGGATTGTATTGTTGAGGAGACAATTGACTGAGGGAGAGCTGAGAGTGGGAATAGTCTGAACAACTGAGCTCAACCTGTGGGTGTAGTATGGTTGTGGAGAAGATATAAAACAGTTTAAGCCGTACCAGATTTTTTTGTTGTGTTTTGAAAGAGTCTGGTATGGGAGAAAAGACAACTCATGACTTCTCACAGAGAACAAAAGAAAAACTGGATTTACGCACATCAATAAATTCAGCACCATCAAATTAACTAAGTGTTGGTGTATGTTTTTTTTTAAGACGTTTTGATAGAGAAAAAGGAGCATTTTCCTGGTATGGAGTGAGCAGAAAAGAGGCCTGTTTTAGCAATATGGCCAAGGCATCAAAGAGGCCCCACATTAACAGAATGCAGTATTGGTTAGTGTTGACATGAGGGCTGTGTGATATCCTTTTACACTGCACTCACACAATCGCCTGTCTTTCAAGCCACCATTTTGGAGCTGTGTTCGCAAAAAAACATGGTTTGAGTTTTTGTCCTTTTGAACGGTAACAGCTGTTAACGATTCAAAGCATGCTGTGAATAATTTATGAAAATGTAAAGCACCTGATCTGAATACACTCCCACTCATGTTCTTGACTGGCTAGAAAGAGAGGAGTCTAACAACTCCTACAACTCTCCCACTTCCACCATTTTATTAGTCTTCCTTTTCACCAACTTGTGATTCCTGTATACAAACACATCTAGTTGTATTGCATTGTAGAAACTGCAGGGGTTTAGCAACTTGGTGATATTCTGAGGTCTGGTGACGTGTTTTGGTGATTTAGAGATATAGTATATCAACTACTTTAAATACTGTACAGTAAACAAAAGTATTTTACTGTACATATTGTATAGACTCACAAAAGGGTTATTAAAGTGACAAATCTTTGCTATTATAATTGTCATTTTTATGTTATGTCATTGGTATAACCGCCTCATTGGTTTAATACGTTTTGCTTTTGTTGTTGATTTTCCAATGAATACGTTTTAACCATCTTCATACTTTTGAACAAGAAGCGATGGTCTAATACTTATTTCTACCATAATCACTTCAAAGTTTTTTGGGTTTTATCCTTGTAGGATTGGATAAAATTAAAGTGAAGGAAATCAATGTGGGAGGATCACAAGTTTATGTCTATGATCCAGCTTCTGGCATGTAATCTTGCGGCATTGTAGCTAACATGAGTGAGCCCCTTTATTAAAGTTACCCAGGGAGGCTAGCATAATAAATGTGTGAGGTTAGAAGAATAAACACGACTGGTTATGAGCTTACTGTTCGCTAAAATGCCACAAGGAAGCGAAGAAGCTGCCACCGCTCTCACGAGTATCCCAATGCCTGTTTCAGAAACTGCTTCACTTGCCCGTTTCAACTCATCTTTTTTTTCTCAAATCTACTAGACATAATACAAAATGTTCTTTTGTTGTTGTTTTGTTATCACACAAAAACCAACAGGTGGCTTCATATTTCTTTTACATTTATTTTTGCTCCTGACATGATAATTTAGCTGATGACTATGAACACAAAATGTAAAAACCGAAAAATTCGAATCTAGCTAATTCAAATCTGGACCATGATGTCAATTGAGGCCTGGGACATCAGGTCATTGTCATCAATTATCAAGTGAAAAAGCCACCAGAAACCCCTGAAATACAAATGTCTCTCTCTCTCTCTCCTCAGCAGACGTATGTGCCCTCCGGCCACCAGATGGCGCCCCCCAGTCCCAACACCAACAGTAACAGCAGTGTCGGGGGAGGGGAACAGCTAAGTAAAACAAACCTGTACATTCGTGGTCTTCACCCCGGGACCACAGACCAGGACCTGGTCAAGCTATGCCAGCCGTAAGTCTTCTTCTTTGGACACTTCTACTCTCCTTCACTAGATATCTATTAGAATAAGAAGAGATTTTTTAATACTTATGGGATTAACAGTCGTCTTCTCCAGTAACTAACCCCACCTATATAAAATGTTACATATACTATGTTAGGAACAGGGTGAGGTTGTTTGGTCTAATTAAATTCCTCCTGGCAGTTCATGGAATCAGGATGACCTGATCCTAGATCTAAGCCCACTGGTGACCTATGCCGGTGTTGCATTCCAACTGTTTGGCTACAGTTATAACTGCAAGGCTAACTCCATAAAAGCCTCAGATCGCAACTGGTTGTTTGATATTGCTGGATGTTGCCCGCTCTTGGTGAAAGTTACCACTGACACATGAATTGCACACTGACCAAGGCCGTCCATTGTTTCAGCTACAATGCACATTGCAGACTTCCAATACAACTGCTGCAGTAATAAGCTTTTGACAGCAGCAGTCTTAATGCTTAGGTGGAGTTGTTTAGACTTATGTTGGAAGGGCATAGATAACTTGGTAACAAGCTATTCTTCATAATTTACATTATAATGTAAAACGAATGTGACTAACTGGGTGTTTCATAGAAAGTATATCCACCCCTAGGGTAAAACTGTCACCCTTGTCCATTTAAAGAAATTGCCCAAATGGGAATGTGAATATAAATCACTCATAAGCGCTTACTGTTTGTAGTGGCACTTGGCTCTTACACTGTTTATATAGTCCAGAAGTGTATAAAGTAAAACCAAGGGACTAAAGGAAGATAGAAATGGAGAGAGAAATAGAGAGGGAAATAGAGAGGGAAATAGAGGGAAAGATAGAGGGGAAAGATAGAGGGGAAAGATAGAGGGGAATGAGAGAGGGAATGAGAGAAAGAGGTTAGAATGGAGTGGCTGAGAGAGAAGGGGCCGGTTAAGGGTTTAGTCTCCTCCTGACTGTCCTGATGTAACCTACCTTACCGAAGAGCCTGGAGAGGCTCAGCAGTAGAAACCCAACATGACCCACACCCACCAAGCTACCCTGTACAAGCAACACACACACACTGTTTATATACACACACACACACACACACACACTGCCTTGTAGTGCTGTAATACTTTGGGTAGTTTGCAATGGTTTTACAATATAATTACACTATTTTCCCTAACCTTAATTTAGTCCCTATGCCTAAATTCATCATAACTTGTAAAACTAAACCAGAGCTTTAATCCTAACCTTCGACCTAACCTTTAAAATATAAAATAGGCTTTTTCTGTCTTCTGTTGGTTTACTATACTATATTATTGTGGTTTTCACTTGTAATACAGGAACTCACAAAGCCTTGCTTGTAATCAACGTTAGCACCATTTAAGAGGCTATTTTGTTGTGCCATATAAAATTCTATTTTTAGTAACTTTTATCTTCTAACCCTCAGAGTATGATTTACACTGACCCTAACCATAATCTAATCCTAACCAAATAACCTTACTTTTATTCCAAAATGTAGCCTAGCCTTAGCTACTTAGCTAACTTAAACATAAACTTATATTTGGTAATTTGTTAAAACACCACTAATAAAGATTCCAAAGCTGTAGTAGCAGTTACAGTGGCTTTCAGTTCTCTAGTAACAGCTGTGCTAGTTTTCCAATAACTAATAACCTTTTTACTGGTATGGCACTCTACAGTGCTGCTACAGTATAGCCTACTAATTTTCATTACTTCTTCTTCGCTCTGTCCACTCTCAGACAGTCAAAGCAAAATTCTTGATTGATGAATTACTCCCTAAAAATAAACAATTTGATAGAACCGTATCACAGTTTGCTGTGTTATTGTGAAACCAGGGTTCAAGTCAAATGGATGTTACCCCCTTGATCACAGATTTAGGATCGTAATATCCAATCCTAACCCCTAACCAATAAAGGAATGATTGGTCCATGATTAGATGTGCATGCTAAAGGTCTGGCTTTAGGACCCAGCGGAGGTGCAAAGACCTGAGTGGGAGCAGTGGTGAGGAGCGAAAGGACAGGGAGGGATCAGATTACAGTATACACTCCCGCCCTGTTCCACCCAGTGGAACACTAGCCCACCTCCATGACTGAAAATGCAGCTCTTTTAAGTGGGTGAACGTTCATGCCGTTCCTTTTGGATCCGGCTGCCCGGCAGGCATGAGCCAGGCTCCTGTTCGAGGCCCACCGAGGGGCTGTGATGTGGGTGCGTAGCGCGGGGTAGTAATGCGTGGGAGTGTTGCTTCTCAGATCCAAAAGTGATCAAATGCTTTAGCTGACTCAATGAAAATGGGTTCTAATGTTCATAGTCTTTTTTTAATGGGCTTTTTTTTTTTTTTTTCTAAAACATGACCTGGGTTACTTTTGTTTGGTCCGGGGGATTAGACTGAACAGCTGGTGCAACTGCCATAGATGGTTTTGTAAAAGTACAATTCGGTTGATGGTGAGAAATATCTTACAAAATAACCACCTTTTTCACTAATGATAACACTACAGACAGAATTCTAACTTAACTGTACTGGTGGAAAGTGTGTACATTGCCATTGAGGGGATCCAACAATGTAATGTAGCCAAAGTGAGACTTCACCCTTCATTGGCTAATCCCTACAAATTACTTGGAGTCAAATGGTGGGAAGCCCTGCATTCATGAGCCAATATTCCCAGGAGGCATTGATCCCAATCCCACCTTTTCCAAAGTGAGGGATGGTTGTTTTAATGTTAAAAGGATAGTGAGACCCTTGCTGTATGTTTTGTCTCCAGACCAGGGGTTCCCAAACCTTTTCGTATGAATGGCCAAAAATCGAAAAATCGAATCGACGAGGGCCGTGGGCCCGAAACTAACGTTGTATTCTACCAAACCGTTCCACTTTAAAACAACGTTGGAGTGTGTATGTCTGTGGCATGAACATTGCATGGAAAAAGTGTGTGAATTCACATAGCATTGTATAGTAATGCGTGGGAGTATTTGTTTTTGAATCCAAAAGTGACAAACTGATCAAATGCTAATAATAATACAAAGATGATAAAGAAAAAGGTGCAGTGGTCTCTTTGCGCTCATACACAACACACTTACAAAAGTGCCAGACACTCTAAGTGTTCTCCAAACGTCGGATATAGACTTGTACACTATTGGAAATTAAACTGACCCTGTGGGCTTTTAAATACATCCCACAGTGTTGTGGAACCACACAACGAACAGTCCTTCGTGTTCAGATAAGCGTACACACACACAGCCCTACTGCCTACATGTTGTGTGGCCCTCCTACACCGTCTCTATGTACTCTCACACAAACATCCCACTCCTGCATGTCGTCGCTAGCAGAAAATCTCTGCAACCCTATAAGGGAATAGACAAAAAATGAAAATATTTTCCCCTTAACTAGCATAAAATGATGTACATTAAGTTCGTCTGAATGGTTACAGTCGCTTATAAAGGATTTTGACAGTTTTAAATGATCTGCAACAGAAATAAACTTCTCTGGTAATATTGGGCAATACTTCTAAATGAATGGACCAATTGCACGATAAATCAATCAAATGTGTTTATAAAGCCCTTGTACATCATAAAGTGCATTTACAAAACACCCAGCTTGAAACCCCAAGGAGCAAGCAACAACAGTGTTGAAGTACCGTGGCTAGCAAATGCTCCCTAAAGGGAAGAAACATAGAGAGGTGCCCGAATGAAACAAGGAGAGGAACTCAGCTCTGAGGGTGACCAGTCCTCTTCTGGCTGTGCCAGGTAAACTTTTGTAATAATTACAAGTTGTAATAATTAATAAATGCATTTGGGCTGTGTCCAGAGTCTATAAAACCTAATCAGTTGGATGCATCATGTATCGCCTTCATCTGCAGCACAACCGCGAAGGCTTTGAACAACAATCCTTTCAAGCCTGGTGCTCCAGAGGTGTGGGTCAAGACCTCATGTCCTGCTAAGTTTAAATGGAGCAGGAGTCAAGGATGATTTTGAGAGTGAATTCCTTAGATTTATCAGGATTTACAATGGAGTTAGAGAACTGCCCCTACACCCCTAACACAATAATATAGTAGCATAAAACCTTGGGGTTGAGACAGGAAGTCAATCCACCCACATTGCCAAGCATCAACCAAAAGCACACCAACAAACAGCAACCACCCTGAATGCCAAGTATTGCCAGCAGAGTTCACTACAATTGCTCCGAGAGCCCATCTGGCAAGACAGCAAGGGTGGACAGTATCAAGCCTTTCTAATCACCTTAGCGCTAGGCCAGGCTACACTTAATCATAGACCATGCTGAAGAGATGAGTTGTTAGTAGACACTTGTATGTCTGCATTTCTAACCTAAATTGGCACATCGTTCCACAGTAATAGAGTTATATGATAGAGACATATGAGAGAAAGCCCTTCTTCCGGCAGTTTGTTTAGAAATTCTTGGTGTAATTAGAAGGCCGACATCTTGTGATCTTAGATTACGTGTGGGTATGTACGGCTTGATCATTTCAGCGAGGTAAGTAGGAGCTTGTACATGTATTGCTTTAAATGTCAACAGTAAAACCTGAACATCAGCCCTAGCCTTATCAGGCAGCCGGTGTAGAGAGGCTAATACTGGGAGTAATGTGTCCACATTCATTTGTTCTAGTTAAGATTCTAGCAGCCGTGTTCATCACTAATTGATGTTGATTTATTGATTCATCAGGGTAACCTGAATGGGAGGTTTTATAGTGGCCAATAGTTGTTTAATACATCTGAATTAGATTTTTATTCATGCCATTTTTGTTGATTTTGGTAAGCATCCAAGTTAGGGAGCAATTCGTTTTGTTCACGTCAGCTGACCTGGACCAGGAAGTAGCTCCTTTAAATAGTTTTGTTGGAATCGGGTCTAGTTGGCAATTTGTTGGTTTAGAACTCATTACTAATTTAGGGAACAGAGCGATACAGGAGTGTCCCCATTGATACTGGGTCAGAGAAGTTCTGTACATTCGCAGGACAAAATGAGATTTTGAGAACTAGATCTATTAAAGGAGTCAGTTATTTGTTTTTTAATGGTGATGATCTTTTTATCAAACATTTTTATGTATTCATTACTGCAGAAAAGAAGACCCACTTCACTTGTTAAGTATTGCTTTCTTGTTAACAACAGTATGAAAGAGAAATTCTTGATTGTTTTTGTTCACCTCAGTCAGGTTGGAGAAATAAGCCGATCAAGCAGATATGAGTGCTCTACAGTATGGTATTGTACTGTACGGTATTGTACTGTCTCGTGCCATGTCATAAGAATTACATTGTTCAGAATGTTATTTTGAGCATTTGACAATAAAAGACTGACTACTGTTCTATCCAGGCTAGTATAAATACTTCCAACTTGGTTAAGCGCCACTTTTGGTCCAACTTTCTGGAGGCTTGCTTGGGTGCTCTAGTATTGTCTGTGTACCAGGGAGCAAGTTTCTTGTTGCATATTTCTTTAGTTTTTTTGTTCAGTAACCATATCTATAATATTTCTCAGTGTTGAGTTTTGATCCTCGATTAGATCATTTGCTGATTTCTATTCCCTGTCATCGATGAGCGAGCCTGGAAGAATAGAAAAACATATATATGTTGGCTTGTTAAAGTCATTTTTTGGGGTGAAAGTGGGTTTCTTGTTTTAACGGGAAATGTTTCAAGACAATGGTCTAATATTCCAGGATCATGGGATAAATTATTATTAATACAAAATTTCTTGTGACAAGACTAAGTACAAGGTATTATTCAAAAAGCTTTGAAGAGGGTCATATGACTTTTCATTATGTATATAAAAATCGACAAAAATTTGAATAGTATCTGGCATGAATACCATGTTAGACAAGAATACTTGGAACTTACCGTGGAACACTGTGTAAGGCCCAGGGGGCCTGTAAATAGTAGCTATGAAAAACTATTTATCAGCCTGGTTAGGTTTCATGAGTAAAACCTCAAAAGAATCTAAATCAGCTATGTGTTTGAGTAAATAATATTTAGCCTTCCCTTTTCAGGATGCACAAGGGGACACGATCACTAGTGTAGCCAGGAGGGGAGGCCTCATTTAGGGCAGTAAATTCATCAGGCTTTAGCCAGGTTTCACACAAGCCAATAACATCCAGTTTATGATCAGTGATACATTAATTCACTGCAATTGCTTTTGAAGCAAGGGATGTAACGTTAAGGAGTCACATTTTAAGATGTGAGGCAATACGGTCATCCTTATTCATGACCAAGGTGGAGGAAGGCTTTATCTTAATAGGGTGGCTATCGTTAGCACCCCCTTGTTTTACTTTTCACATCCTACAGCCTGGCCTGCACCCTATCTCATGGTGAGGCTATAGGAGTGACACTCCTGTCTATGTTCCTAGATAAAAGATCAGCCTTCAGCAGATCAGGCTTGGCTGTAATACTGGGAGACCCTAAAAGAGAGGCAGTTATTTACAAACTCTACTTCCTGCGACTGGCAGTACTCTGTTTTCAGCCAGCGGCTGAGTTGCGCGAGCCTGTAGTAAATCTCGTCATTACCCCTAGCTGGGAGGGGGCCAGAGACAATTACTCCATGCCGACACATCTTTCTAGCTAGTTTACACGCCGGTGCTATGTTCTGCTTTGTAACCTCTGACTGTTTCATCCTGACGTCCTTGATGCCAACGTGAACAACTATATTTCTGTACGATCTGTACAGGCCAGTTTTAGACTTTCAGATTATTTTAGTCTAATCCCACGGGTAATGGAATCGCCAATGACTTGAGATTTCTGTTTTTTCCGGGCCACCGGTAGAAAATGCCTGCCGATCATTCCCCTCCGAAGACGGCTCGGGCCTAGACTCCAAATCCAGGGGGAAAACCTGTTGAAAGTGTCTGTGTCGGCTCAAGCAGCGACCCAGGTTTAAATGGTCTTTGTAAAGCCAACAAGGATTTGTAAAGCCAACCTTCATGAACTGGAGCTGTGTACACAGAGCTATTTCAGAATAGGCAGAATGGTCTTATGTGTTATTTTTTTGCTTAAACGAGTCAGCGTAGAAATGTGAGCTAAATGAAGGTAAAACAGTTGTATGTGATCTGGGTGCCATTAATCCAATTAGAAATATATGTGCCAAAGAAAATGTCTACGTTTAAACAATAAATATGCCAGCCCAAACAAACATTTTATGAAAATGTAGGTTTGACCTCCTTCACCTATTCTCCTCACCGACAGGCATTACTTTTTTTTGACAGGCATGACTCACAAAGTGTGTATGGTTCATGTTCACATTTACGCCAAAGTTCATGTCTACAGCTGTAAACACAGCATAAAGAATGTGTGTATGTGGGGTTGTACAGTATCTGTGTGCCTAATGAACATCTAAATAAGTTTGTGTTTAAATGTTAGGGAGCTTTCAAAACATGTCAGACGTTCCCCTCCTCACATGGTCTGGTTATGTCATGTTTTTATGTTTGTGTTTTGGTAGGTACGGAAAGATTGTGTCCACTAAAGCCATACTGGACAAAACCACCAACAAGTGCAAAGGTGAGGGTTCAGAGTTCATTCAAGTGACAGAGATGCCATTGACATCTTACTTGAAAATATCAGGTTTGTATTGTTGACTGTATCCTCGCACAAGGTCATAGACCAGGGGTGGGCAAATATTTTGGCTCGGGGGCCACATCAGGATTTTGAAATGAAATGGAGGGCCACATTGGTTTTTGTAATTTTTTAATCATTATTGATTTGGAGGCCAGAAAAGGGCAAAAGTTAAAACATACATTACATATGTACAGTAGATCCCATATAAGGTGTAAATAGTTAAAATTCTGACTCAGATGTACAACAATGGGCTGGTGAGTTGTTTTTTTAATTCCCCCCAAAGTAGTTTTATTACATTCCGTGGGCCGGGTGGGACAGCCACGCGGGCCGCATTTGGCCCTCGGGCCGCAGTTTGCCCACCCCTGTCATAGACCAATGAAAAGAACCATATTCTACAATATGAGTATTTATGTTGGCCTGGTTTGAGCTACACTATAAATGAATCAAACCACAATCAGTCCTGCCTTGGTTTACACATTTATCGTGGTAGACATCTTTATCGCTGTAGAGGCCATAGATGTGGTATGTAATAATAGACTGGCAATTTGAACAGCAGTGGCATGTTCTACGCTTTAGTCATTTCACTGAATGCCTTTAAACCTCAACTTAATGTTACAGTTTTTGAACACCAAATCCAGCAATCATCATAGTGATGCACATATGTATCTACTGTAAGAATCACGTGAATGTAAATGTGTTGTGTAGGGTACGGTTTTGTGGACTTTGATAGCCCAGCAGCCGCCCAGAAAGCTGTAACTGCCCTAAAGTCCAGTGGAGTCCAGGCTCAGATGGCTAAGGTAATATTGTCATTTACATCAACCCTACACACACTAGATATATTCAGTCATTTACATCAACCCCACACACACTAGATATATTCAGTCATTTACATCAACCCCACACACACTAGATGTATTCAGTCATTTACATCAACCCCACAAACACTAGATGTATTCAGTCATTTACATCAACCCCACAAACACTAGATGTATTCAGTCATTTACATCAACCCCACAAACAACTGATATATTCAGTCATTTACATCAGCCCCACAAACACTTAATATATTCAGTCAATCACATGAACCCCACAAACACTAGATATATTAAGTCACATCAAACTCACAAACACTAGATGTATTCAGTCATTTACATCAACGCACAAACAACTGATATATTCAGTCATTTACATCAGCCCCACAAACACCTGATATATTCAGTAATTTTCATGAGCTCCACAAACACTTTATATGTTCACAGCCACACTTCACTTTTACTCCTGTCTAGTTGTTCTTTATGGTCTTTTAGAAGGTAGGGTTTTAGAAGTCACACCATGGTTCTTCTTGGTCTGGGATAGGAGCACCATTGAGGTGTCGTCCATGATAGATTGGTCTTAAAGTGGACCCACCTTTCCCAGAGCAGCTCTGTGTTGATGAGGTGGTAGACACCCAAGCGATGGGATGTCTGCTTGGCACACAGAGATACATGTTGATATCTGTGTTGTTCTAACATATGACCATGTGAGGATAAAGCAGGGTCTGAGAGGGTGACTTTGTGTTCTCCACATCACTTGGTGGGAGCTATATTGCACCCCAATAGAATAGAACGGGTCTTCTCTACTTTTTCTCTGGTTTCTTCTCTCCCACAGCAGTGTAAAAAATATTTTCCCTGCAACCACTATTTAGTCCAGAGGGCCACACTTCAAATACATGTTATTCAATTCGTCATAACAATTATACACCACTATCCATCACGTTTGGAATTTTCCATACTCTCTGACCTTCCGCCTATCAAGAGACTATAAATATAGTTACATTTATTATGTCTACAGTTACTATTTGATTTATTTAAACCACCCAATCAAATTGAATTGCTTTTGGGGCCTGACCCCCCCCCCCCCCC
>JACXGK010014191.1:0-11893 GCA_016801125.1 Novumbra hubbsi
GACGGAACAACGTTACATAAAGGTAAAGTAAAACAAGGACTAGGCAGGACGGAACAACGTTACATAAAGGTAAACTAAAACAAGGACTAGGCAGGACTGAACATTGTTACATAAAGGTAAACTAAAACAAGGACTAGACAGTAGGGAACATTGTTACATAAACGTAAACTAAAACAACTACTAGACAGTAGGGAACAACATTGCATAAAGGTAAACCAAAGAAAAACCGACAGGACGGAACATTGTTACATAAAGGTAAACTAAGACAAGGACTAGGCAGGACTGAACATTGTTACATAAAGGTAAACTAAAACAAGGACTAGACAGTAGGGAACATTGTTACATAAAGGTAAACTAAAACAAGGACTAGGCAGGACGGAAAAACATTACGTGAGGGTAAACCAAACAAAGACAGACAGGACAAAACAATATTACATAAGGGTAAAGCAAAACAAAGAATAGAGAGGACTGAACATAGTTACATAAGAGGTAACCAAAACAACGAAGATACAGGACTGAACAACATTGCATGAAGGAAAACCTAATCAAAGTCTATACAGGACTGAACAACATTACATAAGGGTAAACCAAAACAATGACCAACAGGACTGAATAGTGTTACTTGAGGGTGAACAACGTTACATAAAGGTAAACAAAAACAAAGACAGACAGGACTGAACAACCTTACATAAGGGTAAACCAAAACATACATTGTGGTAGCTGGAACCAAAATAGGTCTGTGATAAGATAAACTGCTGTCCGTGATACAATTGCGTTGGAAGGGCATTGGGTTAAAGTGGCACTAGCTGTATATAACTATTTTGATTGTAAAGGATTTAATGTCACTTGCACACTGTCAGTTGTCAAGGTATTATTTTGTATATATTTCCCCCTATTGTTTCGGTTCCGTTTGTATTTGAACAGATTAACTTAATATACATAAAACCTTTCATGTTTTCAGGTGATGGACAAGTAAAGAAAATACACTTCTGGCGCCATGACATTGCTGTTGTCGCTACTGCATAATGTTTCCATGCAAACATTTTAGAGGCAGTTGCCTGGTCTAATATGTACTAATTATTTTGCTACCTGAAGAAGGTGGTATCGTTTCAAAACAATTCATCCCATATAGACAGAATACAGTCAAAATACTGTTATTTACTACATTACACTACATGAATGCATTTATTCAAATTCTACTTCATGACACATTACACTAAACCTTTTTTAACAACAAACAGATGATCCATAAATGCTTTACTTGTAAAGAAAAAAGCCATCATAAGGCAAACAACACACTTAGCCTTCTCGCCCAAGTGTCGTCTCTGTCTACCGTATCGTCCCCCTACGCAACACTTTAGTGTTCCTGTTGAATCACTGACTGGAGACAGCCCCACTTCCCACCTACTTTCAAGTAATCTGGCCCCTCTGTCCTCACGACTCCAGTTGGAGAGACGCAGGCCGGTAAGGCGTCCCGTGGCCTTGCCCAGCACATACCGGGTCCTCAGGGTCTGGAGGGCATGAAGGGGGCGGCCTCGGGCGTGGTGGCCGACCTGGCGCGAGCGCGGATAGCCCTCGATGAGAGGGGGCAGAAACTCGGCGAGCTGGACGAGAGGACAGCCGCCATGCTGGCCAGCGCCGACTCCTTTGGGAAGCACGCCCACGACGTAAGAAAGGGCTGAGGGGTTTGTGAGACAAAATAGAACGGTGTCAGTGTCCGTGAGCAACTTGAACCTTACTGCTAGCAGACACAAAAAGTAACCTCAGAAAGATGTTATGCAGTCGTTGTCCCCTAGAGGGAGACAAAGACAGCAAGCTTTCTGTAACTCCAATGGTGCATTTCTCCCCTCTCTCCCACAGATGATGCTCAAGTGTAAAGACAAAAAGTGGTACCAGTTCTGATCCGAGAGGGGGTGAGGTGGAAGGGGGGGGGCAGAGCTACAAGGACTCGTCTGGACTCTACACGCCCCCTCCCCCACCTCTCCATCCATGTCTCCTTCCATCTCTCCTTCCTTTGCTGGACACATGGGAAACTCTTAACCCTAGCACAATGTTGTGTACTGTACCTCGGTCAAAAGGTTTCAACTGTGGAACGGACTGGGTAGAATGACAAACAGAGAGACTGAAGGTGTCCTCGTTATCTGTTATTGTTTGTTCTTTCATGTATTCCCTTTCTGGCCTGCCGATTGGACAGAGGTCTGGGGTTGCCTCACCATCATTGTGCCGCCGTCTCTTGCTCCAACCAATCAAGGGCCTGTATACTAAAGAGCAAAACAGACACAACTAAGAAAAAGAAAATCAACAACAAAGAAACATCTACAAAAAACGGAAAATGTAAAAAGATCATAAAAAAATTATATATATATATATATACATAATTATATATACATAAATCTATATAAATGATCAACGCTGTATTCACTTCCGACTGTCAAGTGCAAGCTAACATGAGGACAAGTTGGGAGACCGATGGTGGGAGGGCAAAGGAAGCTCTACTCAAAGTCACAGGACGTGATGTCACAGTGACAGTCGCCTCTATGCAGAGTTGCAGGACAAGAAAAGCAAGTGACTCTAACAGGATCCCCTCTCAACTAGACTCCTAGACTCCTCATCACGTGGATCATCACAACGGTTTTCTATTGTTCCAAACCCTATAACAAAAAGTTGTATTCATCTTCCTTCCTGTCCATTGTTTGCTTTATGCTCAGTCCATTGTACATTTTGTCATAATACCGTTTGATTACACCATGTTGCCAATATGTGGCTTTGTCGACCTCCCATTAATGAATCCTTATTAAAAAGGGCTGGATTTAAATTGAGAGCATGGATAAAAGACATAGATATATCATTCGATTAGGCCATTAATAATGTTTCAGGTGTCCCATGCATATATCAGAAATCTAGAACCAAGACCGTCCCGTTTTTTGGTCTTTCCCAGAAGTGTTTTATTTCACTACTTGCCTTTTCCTTGTTGACTTCTTCACGCCGTTAGCATCTCCTACAGTTTAGGCAGGATAGGGCCGCTTTGTGAATGATGTCAGTGGTAACGCCGTCCTATACAGACCTATGAGATTGGTCTGAAGGAGTGACGCTGTATGGACACGTAACCTGGAAGCGCATGTGAACTTGAAGATTACTTTACACATGGGGGGGGAATCCTGTTGATGTGTGTTCATATTCGCAGGACTGTGTACATTTGAGCAAAGTCTTTGTCTTTGAAGACCAGAACCTATTTTGTTTTCCTTGAGAGTTGTCCGTAAATTTGTAGGTGTGAGTGCACTTGTTGATTCACATTTTGTTTATTGAAGTGGAAGATACGCTGCTATACATGTGGTTGTGTCAATATGTTTCTGTGCCCATCTCGGTGGTAAAATCACTCATTTGTATCGCATTCAGTGTTCTGCCAGGCTTCGCCACCATTCTGTTGTAAATAGGTAAATAGTTTGACAATCTAAGATCAATTGGAAAGTGTTTGAAGTTGCTTTTGGAAGCGACACAAGGACATCTGCCATATTTTTTCTGACGCCAAAGAGTTGTTTTGTTGTTTTATTGCTCACCTTGGCAATCCGGGAGTGGATGACGCAAATACAAAGACCTAGGCCTATCTGGGGCTTTGGGAGCTGTGCATTCTCACACTGCAACTGGGCTGCCATCCATTCTGAAGGCCATAAGACCATGTTGACTTATCCTCACGTAGGTTGGATCACAATGGATCCAAGGTCACCGGTTATGGTACTTCTTTTTCATAATGGAATGGAGCCATTATATTAACAACATTGTGCCCTTCATAAAAGTTCTGACGTTATGAAATGGTATTCGGCTTAAACATTTAACGGCCAACAAACTCACAGGCACCATGAAAAAACCCATAGGACTCTGACAAGCAGTATATGTAATGCTCATCTTTGTTCTTTTCGGTTTTTAGTTGTACTTTGTCTTTTGCTGTTTTGTGCATTGACAATGTTTTTCTTTTTCAAAAACCTGATGTCCATAATCTATCAGTCTGGGTCCTATTGGTTTTGTGCTATCGCCAAGAAAATACTGAAGAGCCCGGGAACTACTCAGTAACCACGGTAACAAGAGGAGTTCAGCGTCAGCGGGATGACGCAACCTCTGTGTTAATGTGACTTCTTCATGGACCGGCCTCGCATGCTCTGTGTTTCCGTCTGCACAAACCATGCTTCAACTCTCCCTCGCTTATTTTCAAACGCATTCTTCATCCTTGCGCCAGGTTCTAAGTGGTTACTTTTTGGCGACGCTAACTGACTGGTTGAGTCTCCTTCTCTGTGCTCTAGAAAGCATTGTTGTGTGGATGTCGGTAAGTAGCATTGCTTCAATCTTCCAGGAAGAGAAAAAAAAACAAGCTTCAGGAAGAAAAAAAACTTCTAGTCTGATTGAGGTCATTTTCCAGTTCTAGATCTTTCTTTTTTCTATTTAATTTTTCTATTCGTTTTCTCTTGTCTTTGAGTGAGCTATTTCCTGTCAACAAAATCTGAATGCAGTATTCCTACCTGGTATGATTCATGTTCATTTTACAAGAGGGAGTCTGTTTGCCATCCCATTTATGTCCTGGATTTAACAATTATCAGTGGGTTGCAGTACTTTCTCATTGTAGCCAATTTTCTTGTACAGTTTTATGCAAATTTCACATGGATGTTTATGACTATCTGCTGCCACAAACAATTTAGAAATTCTGTAGATAGAAATTACTGTGCAACGGAAAATAAAAGTGGAAAAAATGTGTACCCTTTATTCTCCTGGTGTCTTTATAATGCTTACTATTAATTGTGTGTCATTTATTGCAGAGATGTTGTGCTTTCATCTATTTCAATTAGGCAACACATTCTAATTAAGTGTTTTACATATCACACAAAGGGCAAATACTTGATGTGAAACATCCTATTAGGTGTGGTACTGCAAAGTTACCGGTTACAGTAAAAATGTCTGTGTTTTCTGCAATTGGCAACCCTTACCACGTATCACTGAATTAGTATAACCTGATAAATGAGAAGAGAAGAACACCTGAGACAATTTATGAATAGCCAACGCCACACTAGAGTGTCATAAAAATGAAAACATCTATTTCTTTGATTGGTGCGAGTCAAAGCCTGGTACTCAATCCAATTTACATTAATTGGAATGATTTTAACATTGCTGTTTTAATCCAACTTGACAAAGCTTGCAGTTTTGTTGAGAAGAATGGGCTGAATTCTTGTTCAAAGCTAGTCGGCACCTATCTAAATAAACTATCTAAGTGAACTATCTAAGTGAACTATCTAAATAAACTATCTAAGTGAACTATCTAAGTGAACTATCTAAATAAACTATCTAAATAAACTATCTAAGTGAACTATCTAAGTGAACTATCTAAGTGAACTATCTAAGTAAACTATCTAAGTGAACTATCTAAATAAACTATCTAAGTGAACTATCTAAGTGAACTATCTAAATGAACTATCTAAGTGAACTATCTAAGTGAACTATCTAAATGAACTAACTAAGTGAACTATCTAAGTGAACTATCTAAATAAACTATCCAAGTGAACTATCTAAGTGAACTATCTAAATAAACTCAGCTACTGCTGCCAAAGGTGCCACTCACAAACTAAATTTAAACTAAATACAATTAATTTACAACATTTTGTATATTACATTTGACATTATGTTGATGAGTGACAAAACCTCAAATTAAATACATTTTGATGTCATGTTGTAACAATAAAATGTGAATACAATGTTTTGAGAGCCACTGTAAAGTGCCTGGTGATTTCCCAGGGTAGAGGCTACTGCAAATCTAAATGTACAGTAGCCAACAAACAATGAAACGGGATGGAGGGAAAATGATCTAATTTTCCCTCCATCTTCCAGTTTACCTGGCTTTGTATTTCTACTGTCTTCCTAATACTAACAAAGTGAGGGTGTTGCAACTTTTAATTACGGGAGGGTGAAGTTAATTTTTGTTTTAAATGTTACCTACAGTTTGAACAGCACCACCATTAATACGTTTGAAAAGCTCTCCCATAGTTGTATCTCTTCATGGAGTCTGAACCAGGCCCAGGCCACATGTGGTTAGTCAAAACCAGAGGGATAATGGATCTAAAGTAAGTAACTTTTGATCCTGTTATGAGAAACACATTCTGTGTCAGACATAGTCAAATAACTACTTTTTAAAATGAGTACCTGTTACTGTTAGAGGACAAATCTGAACTGTAGAAACACTGTACTAAATTATTCATTTTATGTTATTGTATGTTACAACAACATTATTGATTTGAGGAGGCCTAAGCCCTTAAGGTGTTACATGGTGAGCAGCTCAAGCTGACAATGTTGGTAGTCTAATTCTTGTCCCAGGCCCTTGTTTGTCCATCTTTGGCACAGAATAAAGAGGCATAGTTAGTGACAAATTGATATTGTGCCACTAGATGGCAGCAAACAGTCACAAATAGTCAATGGAATTGAATCCAGGCAGGTTCACAAGGACGCTAACATTTGTATCGTGCCAGAGACCATTTTCATAGCAGTACGTCATGGTCATTGATGCCCCATAATTAAAGTAGCCTACAAGTGTATGGTATGTGAAGTTTATTCTAAACATATATTTTCCTATATACACACAATTTCCGTGTGTAAAACTGTGGACACACACTCATTCAAGGGTACATATCCTTACTCTTTTTCATATTGTATAATAATAATGAAAACATCGAACCTATTAAATAACACATAGTCATGTAGTAACCAAAAAGGAATGATAAGCAGACCAAAATACATGTCATATTGTAAATTCTTTAAAGTAAGGCAAATGGTTGCCACTTTGAATAACCAAAAATCTGAATTTGTTTAACATTTTGTTCTTGCCATGTGCTGATATTTCATAGTTTAGATCTCTTCAATATTATTCTACAAAGTAGAACAATTTCTCTCTTATTAGATCTAGGCCCGGTCACATTTAAGTGGTATATTTGTGAAGTAGAAGTAGTGCCGGCCCCAGCCTTTTGGGGGCCCTAAGCAAAATGCAATCCCTCCTAGTGGTTTGAGGCCAACAGGCAGTCCGGGGCCCCCTGGCGGACAAGGGCCCTAAGCGATGAATCACGCTTTACTATCTAGGACTCTACCAGACCGCACTTGGTATTCAAATCCTGAACCAATCCAAGCAGAGTAAACTGGTGCTCAGCATTTGGAAGAAGGTGGGAATTTACCCTGAAATAGAGGCTGAGGATGCTTACAGGTGAACCCATCAGTGATGGAGTAAACACTCAGGCCACCATACTCATAAGATAAAGGCTTGCATGTCACACATACAGTGGGGAGAACAAGTATTTGATACACTGCCAATTTTGCAGGTTTTCCTACTTACAAAGCATGTAGAGGTCTATAATTTTTATCATAGGTAAACTTCAACTGTGAGAGACAGAATCTAAAACAAACAACCAGAAAATCACTTTGTATGATTTTTAAGTAGTTAATTAGCATTTTATTGCATGACATAAGTATTTGATACTTCAGAAATGCAAAACTTAATATTTGGTACAGAAACCTTTGTTTGCGATTACAGAGATCATACATTTCCTTTAGTTTTTTACCAGGTTTGTACACACTGCAGCAGGGATTATGGCCCACTCCTCCATACAGACCTTCTCCAGATCCTTTGGGTTTCGGGGCTGTCGCTTGGGTATACAGACTTTCAGCTCCCTCCAAAGAATTTCTATTGGGTTCAGGTCTGGAGACTGGCTAGGCCACTCCAGGACCTTGAGACGCTTCTTACAGAGCAACTCCTTAGGCTGTGTGTTTCGGGACATTGTCATGCGGGAAGACCCAGCCACGACCCATCTTCAATGCTCTTACTGAGGGAAGGAGGTTGTTGGACAAGATCTCGCGATACATGGCCCAATCCATCCTCCTCTCAATGCGGTGCAGTCGTCCTGTCCCCTTTGCAGAAAATCATCCCCTAAGAATGATGTTTTCACCTCCATGCTTCATGGTTGGGTTGGTGTTTTTAGGGTTGTACTCATCCTTCTTGTTCCTCCAAACACAGCGAGTGGAGTTTAGACTAAAAAGCTTTTTCAGACCACATGACCTTCTCCCATACCTCCTCTGGATCATCCAGATTGTCATTGGCAAACTTCAGACGGGCCTGGACATCTGTTGGCTTGAGCAGGGGGACCTTGCGTGCGCTGCAGGATTTAAATCCATGACGGCATAGTGTGTTACTAATGGTTTTCTTTAAGACTGTGGTCCCAGTTCTCTTCAGGTCATTGACCAGGTCCTGCCGTGTAGTTCTGGGCTAATCCCTCACCTTCCTCATGATCATTGATGCCCCACGAGGTGAGATCTTGCATGGAGCCCCAGACCGAGGGTGATCGACCATTATCTTGAACTTCGTCCATTTTCTAATAATTGCGCCAACAGTTGTTGCCTTCTCACCAAGCTGCTTGTCTATTGTCCTGTAGCTCATCCCAGCCTTGTGCAGATCTACAATTGTATCTCTGATGTCCTTACACAGCTCTCTGGTCTTGGCCATTGTGGAGAGGTTGGAGTCTGTTTGATTGAGTGTGTGGACAGGTGTCTTTTCTACAGGTAACGAGTTGAAACAGGTGCAGTTAATACAGGTAATGAGTGGAGAACAGGAGGGCTTCTTAGAGAAAATCTAACAGGTCTGTGAGAGCTGAAATTCTTACTGGTTGGTAGGTGATCAAATACTTATGCCATGCAATAAAATGCAAATTAATTACTCAAAAATCATACAATGTGATTTTTTGGGGGATTTTTGTTTTAGATTCCGTCTCTCACAGTGGAAGTGTACCTATGATAAAAATTACAGACCTCTACATGCTTTGTAAGTAGGAAAACCTGCAAAATCGGCAGTGTATCAAATACTTGTTCTCCCCACTGTAGGTGTTGTTGTGCCTTGTCCAGTGTTGACCTCATAAGGTCATCAAGACCTTGTATTGATCTTAACTAAGTGACTGTTGCGTTGCAGTAGGCTCTCAGGTTCCCAAGCAACCATTACAGGTCAGTATTCAGTGGCCAAGGTCACTTAGGTTGGATTACCATGGTGAGACTGGTTTCACTATGCTTTACATCCTGATGGGCAGTTTGAGCCAGAGGCCCAAGAAGAAGTGGTGTTTTAAATGTAAGCTTTTAAGAGCCCCAAAACACTAACACAGGATCATCTGCAGATCCAAGAAACACCTGGAATGTGTTTTTATTTGCATTGTTGTCTTAATAGGAATTATAAAACAGCATCTAGGGTTAGGGGACATTCTTTATATATACTGTGGCACGCCAACACCCTCAGAGAACAAGGCTGGCAGGTTACCAACAATTCACAGGGCACTCAGCTGGGCCATCCCCGACCTGGACAGCTACAGCCCATCCGGACCTCGTCAGAGGAAGTATAAAAAAGCTTTAGGAGAACAGGCTCGGAGAAAAGCTACTGAAAAAGCAGAGGAAGCAGAAGCTGTGAAACAAAGTTCAAGCAGTATGTGTGCTGCTGCCCCCCCCACCCCCCATTTTAATGTACTGCAGATGACTACATGAGCTGGAGCTCTGGCTTGTTAACATGCAAAAGCTGAACATGTCTCTTTCCATATCCCCCAAAATCTGTAATTTGGTGACACAGACACACAGTGGACCAGAAACTCATGCATGTAATGCTCAGTATGATTAATGACATTTCATGTTCAGACCCTAACAATAACTTTGGCTGCATTGGAATATGTGAAAGGAAATATATTAAAATAACTGCAACTGAGTTCGGGCATCAGTCCTGATCTGAACTCACATCCGTCATCATCCGTCTGGTCTTTAAAATCATTTACTTGTCTCTGGAGTCATTATCTTGTCTTTGGAGTAATTTTCTTCACAGTCTGACTTGTTGTCTGTCTCTGTGGCTTCAGCAAACGATCTAGCCTTGTTAGCTGCCCCACCACAGCTTTAGTTGGCAGGCCAATCTGATTCCAACTGATTCAAACTAATTCACACTGGTCCAGTTATCGTTACAGTCTGAAAACTAAATCTCAATAATGAAAATGTAATTTATTCACAAAGTACATCTTCACACACCCAAATTGTAACTGTTGAAATGGCTCTGCGAGTGGTAGACAGGATATTAGGACAGACACTCCAGAATAATTATCATTCACTGCAACTGTCCCACCTGCGCTCTGCTGTCTGGAGAGAATTTTATGGAGCCATAGGTGATGTGGGGGGGATTCGCTATAACCCTGTCTGTGCTCCCTTGCCCAAGAATCATGTAGGACTCTGATGGAGGGGAGGTGGAAGTCAATAACACTTTTTGGGGGGGTCATTCTCTCGAAACCTATGATAAACCATGGCCGTGATCTTTTCAACAAAAAAAAGTCACAGTTTAGTTAAAAACGACAACATGATAATAAAGATAGTGTTGTGCTCTTTCTTGAACAGTGTAGGATTTATACAAAAAAAAATTACTACTGTATTTTTAGCGATTTGGAGCTGAAATTCTCATTACCGCAATGCATCCACATTCATTTTAATGGACCTTTGCCTAAGTTTCTTAAATTTTTCTAACTTTAAAATGAAAACATCTGCCTTTATCTCCTGTACCTGACAACATTGATTCTCATTACCGCAACATGAAATATTACTTAAAAAAAAAAGCTTTGATGATTATTATGTTATTGCATTATGTTTTTGCAGAGTCATAATGGCTTCTCCTTTGTTAGCTACGAATGCAAGCTGCTCTCATCCTCCGCAATGCACATCTCATACACAGCTACACTGGGATGCCTGTTGCAGTAATGAGAATTGTTGTTATGGTAGCGATAATTTGCTAATTTTTTTGTGATTTATTGTTTTAGATTTCCTAATTATTTTTGGCAGGGGCCCTGCTAAGAATTTTGAGCAACATAAAGAGATTGCAATTTGGCGCCTCCCCCCATAGTAGCCCCGTATATTTTGAGTAGAAGCCTCAAAAGTGGCACACATGCTCACGTCAAACTGATAGCGCCTTTTTCACTGGGAATTTTTGTGTCTGCAGCACCTCCTACAGTGGACTAAACATTTATTTGATCCCCTGCTGATTTTGTACATTTGCCCACTGACAAAAAAAATATTGGTCTATCATTTTAATTGTAGGTTTTTATGAACAGTGAGACAGAAGAACCAAAAATCCAGAAAAAATGCATTTCAATTAAGTGCTCAGTGAAAAAAGTATTTGATCCCCTATCAATCAGCAAGATTTCTGGCTCCTAGTTGTATTTTATGAACGTAACGAGCTGAGATTAGGAGCACTCTCTTAAAGGAAGTGCTCCTAATATCAGCTTGTAAAAGACACCTGTCCACAGAAGCAATGAATCAATTAGATTCCAAATTCTCCACCATGGCCAAGACCAAAGAGCTGTCCAAGGATGTCAAGGACAAGATTGTAGGCCTACAAAAGGCCGGAATGGGCTACAAGACCATCGCCAACCAGCTTGGTGAGAAGTATACAACTGTTGGTGTGATTATTCGCAAATGGATGCTGGTCTGGGGCGTGGAGTTTCAATGATCATGAGAAAGGTGGGGAATCAGCCAAAAACTACACGAGACGAGCTGGGACCACAGTCACCAAGAAAACATTGGTGACACACTACCCTGTCAAGGACTGAAATCCTGCAGCAACCGCAAGGTCCCCCTGCTCAAGAAAGCACATGTACAGGCCCGTCTGAAGTTTTGTAAGGATTGCGCTTGGGTATGATGGTTGGATCCAATTGCACGATTGTAGCAACGAACAAGGTTGAGTGTTCGTGTAGAGCAGCACGTAGGGCACAAGCTCTAACAATGTTTGTTCGGTGGAATGTGCACAATACCGGAGTGGTACAGTGCTGGGAATAGTGACGTCGTCAGATATGTAGCGAAGGCTTGAAAGCCG
>JACXGK010014192.1:0-11895 GCA_016801125.1 Novumbra hubbsi
GTCTGTGATATATGAGGCATGGTGAGGCAGTGTTGGGTTCCTCTGCGGAGACCATGTCTCTGATATATGAGGCATGGAGGGCATGGTGAGGCAGTGTTGGGTTCCTCTTTGGTGACCATGTCTGTGATATATGAGGCATGGTGAGGCAGTGTTGGGTTCCTCTGTGGTGACCATGTCTGTGATATATGAGGCATGGTGAGGCAGTGTTGGGGTTCTCTGTGGTGACCATGTCTGTGATATATGAGGCATGGTGAGGCAGTGTTGGGTTCCTCTGTGGAGACCATGTCTGTGATATATTTAGAACTCAATCCACTAAGTCAAAGGAAACCTCTGTAGACCTCTCGGCTCTCTGAGAAAGTGTTTGGGGCATCTGGAGAAGGTTACAAAATAAATTGGTGAGGCATTGAAAGTTCCCAGGAGCACAGTGGGCCTACATCATTGTGGAGATAGAGTTTGGGACGATCAAGAACCCAACGGCCAGTCTAAAGAAGCATCCAAGTTTAAATTGAGTCGGTCGATCATTTGTTTGGTTTAACAATACCTCAGTTGTAAATTTTCAAAGAAACGTGCGCATCACAATCAATTATCTTATGATTGTACCCTGCATTCAATGATCAGTAAAGTATCCTTATAAAATCTGCCTGGCTTCATGTATTGTTCTCTGGGCACAATAACAGCCGCCGGTGGGAGCACATCTCTATGGTGAAGAAGATTGGTGGGGTAATCAGGGCATGGGGCTGCTTCTCAATAACAACAGGGGCTGGGAAATGATCAATAGATATTTATTGGGAAGTCAAAATGGCAACGGATTACAAGAGTGAGATGATAATAAAAAGCATTCCTTCAACTCCGGTTCCTCGACCACAAACAAGCCAGATGCACACCATTACAGACATTCCTATGCACACACACACACACACGCGCGCAAAGACAATATTCCATTACCCTGTCAGTTCACTGTGTACAGAGTCTTGTGGCTTTCTACATGTTTCTTTTTTTTACTTTCCTAGCCAGCGCCTGACATCTGACTCACAACCAACCGACACAGACATGACCTGCTCACCATGGCAACACAAGTCAGAACAAACTCCATGAGCATGAAAGAGGTTTCTCACAGAAGTTTCCCGTATCATAACCAAAACCAAGAACCGCAACAGACAAAAACCCCACAGCTGTGTTGTCAACATGAGGCCTTTAAATGGAAGCAGCACACCTCAACGAGTGGGCGCCTTTCAGGAACAGATAAACCAGCCCTGTTCGGCACACTCTGACCTCAGATCGATCCAATAACACGGCCGTCTGGACCAGAGTTCAGTCCCAAAAATACCCTTCATTAAGAAGGTTCAGTCTATCCACCAGTGTGTGTGTGTGTGTGTGGGGGGGGGGTCTGTAGCTCCAAGGGGAGAAACGCTCCTCCTTATTCCTTGGAAGCATCAGGTTCTGGGAAGAGCTAGTGTGGGTGTGTGAGATCCGGCTGCTGTTGAATCCGCGTTCCCATCTTCACCCCCCCCCACCCCACGTCACACGGACAACGCGTTTCAGATGGGGAACAAAGATACAACTGTGGTAGTCTGCATCCACACACATGCACAACAGTGCCGCAACACTAAGTAGGGATCACGGAAAAGGACCTGGCCAGTCTCACACGCATGCACGCAACACACACGCGTGCACGCAACACACACGCGCAGAACAGGCTGACTAACCACATTCCTGATGAGTCACCTTTCTGAGAAGGAAGTGTGACTGCATGAGCAGCGCATAGATCCGCCCTCCGCCCCCACTGACTCAGACACGTGGTAGACGGGACTAACTGATCCCAGCTCCGCCCAGCTTGACTCAGACACGCGGAGGCCGTGACACCCCCCCCTACATCCTCAGGTACCCCAGCCCCTTGGCAGAGCTCCGGTGAACGTCTGCCACAAGTGACGTCCTGATAGCCGATTACCAACCAGACGGCCACACTCGGAGACATCAACGAAGAAACGACCAACACAGAGCAGACCACTTACAGCAGGTGATTGGTTGATAGATATCGGCAGTCGTGACAAGAGGCATTTTATCCGAGAAATGTCCATTTGAAGGTGCATTAAAAGAATCTGGAAGATTCCACCTGAGGTACATCAATTCGCCATGACAACAATAGGAATCTCTGTTGACATCAGCCAGGTTATGCTTAACGTGGTGAAGAGTACTGGTGCTGGAATCCCAACTGTCAACACGGTCCACGTATCGACGACAGACTCACGGTAGCGTTTTCAAAATGACACATACACCTTTAAACTCTGCCCGTAAAATTCACAATGGTTACAGTTATGTGAGGACTGTTTTTCAAAACATGGGCAGGGGTGATTGTTGCGATTGTTTCAAAAATATATAGAAGGTAGAAAACCAAAGATCACCGTCAGAGCGTTCTGAGTCACTTTGGCAGACTGGACACAGCGGTGGTGAGCTACTCTACAGAACAGAAGGAGGCTGTCTGTGCGGCTTTTGAAAAGGTCAGATTTGGACACTGATAAGTGCCTTCCATGTGCTTTCCAAATGAGGAAATTTCGCAAATGTCACAAAATATTTGTATTGTGAAAGATGTTCAGGATTACAATAAAAAACCACGTTGACATCACACCAAAACGACCACTTCAGATTCCCAAAATGTATACACACACACACGTTCACCACTGTGGATGTCACACCAGAGCAGTTCTGATCATAATTAACATACTGTTTAAAAATGACAGCCAAGCACACACCCGAACGGATCAGTGGCGTCTTTATACAATACTACCACGTTGGTGTCTGAATGGCCTTAACAAATCCTAAATCTGCAACATTTTAGTCACGTGGGAAATCAAACGTGTTCAAAATCAGCCCATCTGACCCAGGTTGTTATTCCAAATTAGCTGATGGACCTAAAACTAACTTTGTTCACCAGAGATTATAGTTAAAATATTTCTATATGAATATACATATATTTAATGACGCGTTGCAACCACAATTTCTGTGCTTATAGTAAGTCACTGCACATCTCAACTAGCCTGACAAACAGCGATGTACCATTCACAATAGTGGTGTAAAACTCTAGATGAGTATCAGTTAGAACACAGTAAAAAGTATTGGCATAAGTGAATAGAGTTCAATACAAACTCAATGGAGTTCAATACAACAGCCTGACACTAAGCAAACAGACGCTCTGGGAAACTGAACCGATACAACATTGATGACACCAAGAAAACAGACGCTCTGGGAAACAGAACCGATAACACATGGAGTGTGGTTTGACAGAATGAATACACCCCAGGTCTACCTGGGCCCATTCCCACGTCCCACTCAACACTGGCCTGGTTTCACTTGTCAGAGAAGAACCTGTTTGCACTGGCAGGCCCACAGACAATGAGGTCAATAGTCTTTGTGACATTGCCATCAGTGTTTGGGAGGCCAGCGGATTGGTTGAGGCCAGCGGCATTTGCTGACGAAAGTCAGAGAGGCCCGAAACAACGCGTGAACCGGGAGGGGTGGTGGCGAAACTAACGCCTCCGTCACCCCCACGGAATCACCACCCAATCTCCTAAGCAATCGCGGGGGGAGGGTGTAGCCAAGGCTCAACAGTCACTCGTTGAAGACACCTCCACAAAACCGTCATAGGATTTTATGCTAACAGTGGATAATTGTAACAGTTGTAATACAAACAGGCAACACACTGCAACTGCCCATTGGGAAAGCCATTTGGCAAGCTCTCAGGGAACGATATATGGCCCAAAACGTCATCTGGTGGATGCAGCCTAGAAGAAAAACAGCTGACCTCCAGGGATTCTCGGATTTACAGAACGCAATAAACAAAAAGCATCCTCTAAGTAACGTGTTCTGCGGGGGACGTGAAAGAGGCCATGGAACAAAACTGTAACCAGGTCAAGACAAAGGCCACAAAGTACTCAAATACGCACTCTTTGCAACAGTGGTGTGCAGGAGGGCATGTCTGGATAGAGAACCAGAAAGCAGATGGAAGCCAGAGGGACGTCCCCCCCGATACCAGGCAGGAGCTCCCTAAGAAAATGCCCGATTAGCGCGGATCTCCAAGTGTGGTATTCACACTCTTTTGGTTTGTTTCACCCACTCATAGCGGTGGAAAAATTCTGAGCAGTTTGAAACGGTGGCTGGTCTCAACGGGGCTAACTCGTGCTACCACGGACACAGTAGCGGGACGGACGCTTTGACGCAGCGCCCATCTACTACGTCCACGATAAGACCCAAACTGACGTGACGACCCGAGCCCAAAGACCAGTGGTGCTTTAATAGTCACGCTCTGTCAGAGGGGCAAAGGGTCATTACACAACGCCATAAGCAAACAGGAACAAGTATGAAAAAAAAATAATCAATCACACCAATGTCCAGGTCCTCCCTTATCAACAAGGCCGGCGGCGGTCCAAAGGGCAGTGCTGTGACCCAACAGCCCGAGGCCCCGACCAGACATGGGGACGCAGCGTCGAAGATCCGATCCTGAGGAGCGTCGATTGCGGTCGGACAGGCAACTCAATACTGGTCTCGTTTGATCTAAAAACACTGTCCGACGCGACAACAGACGAAGACAGCCCCACGACCCGACTAGAGGTGAATTCAAAACCCTGCCGCAGGCTGTCTTCTGGAAAGTTCTGGAATAACAGCTGACCAGTGACCCGGACAAACTGCCTCGGAACAAGGAGGGGGGAGAGAGAAAGGGAGGGGCGGCGGATTGTACCCGGGAGATATGGCTCTGCCGTACCTATAGACCCTATCTATCCCCTCCAGAAAGCAAATGATTAATCATTCATGTTGTTTGGGGGAGGGAGATGGGGAGAAAGGGGGAGGGAGACGTCCAGAGGATCCCACTCCACAGGGTGGCATGCGTGTAACCCACCGGGTCCCTGGGGCCCGCAGAGCCCAAGCTGGCACACGCCACTCGGCACGGTGAGTCTCCGCTCAAGGGAACAGGACACCGGTTGGGAAGCAACCCTCCTCACTGTCCTTCCGACTCGAGCGCAAAGGGATGAATAATTAATACCCAGAACGCATCACCCACCCCCTCCTCCTCCCCCGTTCTCCTGGGAGTGATGAGTAGTGGGACCACCAGTGTGGTCACGGGGCCCGATGACGTGGAGGGAAGGACGGGCATCGTCTGCGACACCCTAAATGGGGAACCGGCCCCCCAAGCCTTTAGAACGGGGAGCCGAGATGATGTCAGGCCGCGGGGCCTTTCATGCGCCTCGCTCACGTCCTCCATGTCAGTTTTAACACGAGACGGGGAGTCAGGGGCGAGTCACAGAGTTCTCACTCTCCCACGCTTGACACACCCAGACCTGCATTATAGACACACCCACACCTGCATTATGGGATTGGGTGTGTTTCCGGACAGAACGTGGAGGTGTGACGGGAACTCCCCGTTCTCAGAATGGCCACATACAACAGCACATCCCGTACACAACCCTTCACAAGCTGTACACAACCCTTCACAAGCTGTACACAACCCTTCACAAGCAGTACATAACCCCTCCACAACACCTCACAATGCCTGATGACCTGTACACAATCCCTCACAATACCTGACAACCCCATACACAACCCCGTACACAGAAACCAGTGTAGATGGTGAACAAACAGGCAGGAATATAGAGACAAAATAATAACCCTTCCTTTTGCTTATCACAACTTATTCTGCTGATTTCACCAATTATACGTCAATTCTCAGCTCTAGGCATAACAGTAACACTTCAGTAAATGTAGATAGTGCCATGTTATCTGACAGACTATACACCATACAGACAAACAGACACACACACATACCAAACACACGCAAACAGACGGACAGACACACAGACGTTACGGAACCGTCTCGTTAACAGACACTTTTCTCTGGCTCTCTCAGTTCTTCCACTATCTATCTATTCCTCTCACTATCAAACGGCCTCCAAGGCTGAACTCCTAACCAGTCGATCGAGACTTTGTCAGGAATCAGGTCATGTTCCCTAAAAGGACGAGCCCTGCTGCCACAACAGCCTTTTCGTCTACAGTCCCTCATACTCCACAAACACGGTTGAACACGGGTTGAACAGTGACTATCAACGCGACCCACAGATTACGGGTTACACTACGGGCTTTAGAGTGATGCCTGTAACACGGTAGCTTTGTGGTAGTTTCACTTTCACGTTTCCACGTACGGTGGTGGGCTGTTTCCAGTTGTAGCCTAGCTCGTCTTCAACACAACGCATGTGAACAGGCATTACGAGAAAAAACTACGTTAGCAAAGGCGGCTTCACAAAGAAAAGGACATAAATGAGAGGTTAGCGCATCAAACAAGCCTCACCTTTTCACAGAGACAGAGGAGTAATGGGCAATTTTTTCCAACAGTGCATCCAAAGTCTGAAAATCCAGCAGGTCGTTGGATTTGGCGTGCATTCTGTAATCCATCTAGAAGCTTCCCCTCGGCGCAAACCAGGAAAAAGAAAGGAGGAAAAAAAGGAGAGAAGTTCCCTTTCTTTTCTTTCACCCCAAACACACCGAGAGCGAGGGAGCCGCTCCGTTTCAGCACTCCCACCCAGATCCGTTTGGCAACCGCCCGTCCACAATAATCCCCGGACGCGATAGATCCATAGATCCGGCAGCGACGGGGGGAAAAACAGCCCCGGGAAGGAGCCTGGGAGCTGGGTAACTCTGAGCCCTCGGAGGCCTGGCTGGAGCCGGCTGGGTTATCTCCGGCCGCCGGTCCCCTTCTCTCTACCCCCTCCCCCTCTAAGCGGCTGCACAACAGCCCAATGGAGACAGGCTCCTCGGCCCATTGTGCTCCTCCTGTGCCTCCCCCACACACAGCCGGAGACGGGGGAAGAGGAGGGCGGGGGCCGGGTTAAGAAAATAAAATCCAGGAGCGTCTGCTTCCTTCTTTCTCCTGCGACCCTTCTTTCCCACACACACACACACACACTCTCACACACTCAGAGAGCGAGTGTAGATAGCGCCGGTTACTCAACGGTGAAATAAGGGCTCTGGCGTTCCACTTCCTCGTTGACTGTCCACAGCTCACACAGCCCCTCCCCTTCTGCACGCTTCCGCCACTCACTCCACCCCTCCCTCGTGAGTCTCTCACATCTATAGCTCGAGGCCCCACCCACGGCCCCCACCTCCCTCGCGCAATTACATTTCCATTTAAAGGGGGGAGGGGGGTGGAGATTCACAGGCACGGGAAAAGTTTGCTTTGCGTTGCCAAACTAAAAAGGAAAATAAGAGTCACAATGAAAAGGTAATAAAAATTGGTAAAGGGGTTTTGGGGGGACCTCTGACACCTAAATGGGTAAAGGGGTTTTGGGGGGCACCTCTGACACCTAAATGGGTAAAGGGGTTTTGGGGGGCACCTCTGACACTTAAAAACCCTCCTGGCACAGCCCCCACCCCCTTCCCACGACCCCTCCCCTTTCAGGATAATCTTGTGAATCAACGCCTGTCTCCCCCACCAAATCAAGGGCTACCTCCCCCTCCCTCCCCTCCCTCCCCCACGCTGCTGCTGTCTGCTCACAGAATCCTCCGGAAGCACGTCCAGACTGGACCAGCGTGTGCTTCTGTGTTACGTGTCGGCTGGGGCTTTTGTCAGCGTGCAGGAGTGGGAGAAAACGGGAGGCGGTAGAGAGAAAAGAGAAAGACGGAGCGGAGAGAGACGGGACTTCTTACACCACAACGTCCGAATGGATCAAGTCTTTATTTGTTGTGTAAACGGGGCACTCAACTGGCCCACGGAGTGCACCATGAAGTAGAAACATACTGCGTCCATTGAAACTTAGCGGAAATTAAAACTGTGCTAAGATTTTTATGCTAGGCTATGAGGTTCTGATGAGCTAACAACTTTCAAAATCAATTGAGTTAGGATGTGAAGTTTTGCCCTTTACACCTAAAAAGAGATGGATTGTTTGATTCACAAAATTCAACCTCAGTCTAACTCCTTTAAAAACAAAACCGCAAAACAAACGTCAAATCTTAACTGGAAATATTAAACCCTCAAAAGTCCATTGGTCAACGTTTCGTCTTGCTTCAAAACCGAATGGGTGATGGCAGTTCTATAAGTTGGTCAGTAGGAACTATACCCCTGAATTACCCCTGAAAAGACTAACGAAACTGGCCAAGAGTCATTCAAACGCTTCCGGGTTACCCCAACCACAAACTGGCATCGGCATGAGAGCAACGAACACGATCCAAATCATTTGCATAATTTAGTGGAATGTAACTGGCGTGTGTATCCTTCCGTCCGTTCGCCGTGCGTCTTCACGCATTCAAACAGGTGAGCAGTGCACCGTTAGATTAAGGCCCCCAAGCTCAGCCGGAACAGACAAAAGCTGAAACAACTGGAATGGTGACAAAGAGAACAATCTTTGTCATCAGCGCTTACTTTTTTGAAAGAGTGGAAACTGCAGTGCTGGGAGAAGTTCCCCCATATTTGGACATGTGGATATTCCATGTTTACACCACCATGTGGATTATAAACAACAAGGAATAATTATGGTTTAACTTTTCTGTCCAGGGCACATTAGACCAGCAGTCTAATTCGCCACCCTGGTGTTAGATACAAAACAAAAAAGTTCTACAACAGAGAATGGGTGAGAGGCCACTTCCTTCATGAACTTCCAAGTAAACCCAGTCTGGGCCGGAGGTCGATAATTAACTGACCTCTGCGCAGTGTTGCGATCGTATTGATGTGGAGGGTGATCCTGCAGACGCCAAGCCTTTGGTCAGCACGGTACAATGTGAATAAAGACCCGGAAACGTCAATCGGATTCATGACTGCAGTCTGTACTTCTTATGTTTTGTAGCACCACTCCATGTCTACTTTCCTGATGCCCAGTTCCTCATCATGGAAGCTTCCATGCAGCGGAGATCTAGATCCAAATAATAGAACGTACACAAAGAAATACCACTCCTCGTTGCATTGATCCGTTGGAAACCCAGTAGGTCAACTTAAACTGGACCACTAACAGAGTCGTTGAGGGAGCAACTCATCAAACCACACAACGATGGGCACCGGATCGTGTTAATGAATACTCTTAAGTGAAATAGATGTAGCCCTCACATTATACTATATACCAATATTGGCCATTTAATAAAGACAGAGTGTTAAACACTGGTGTAGGCTACTTATCAGAATAAACAATATCAGAAAAACACCTGAGAAACACCCTACTTGGCTGTGATAGCGTTTTAATTCATCCGCCCAAGATACAAAGAAACCAAAATCCAACCACAGAAACGCAAAGGCCATCATTTGATGAAGACTTCCCCAGTGAAACCAGCAGTTTATCGGCTGTTCTACTGTTCTCTCAGCGCATCTCTCGGTTGTCACCCAGGAGACAAAGCACAACCCCATAGTCATATTCACAAGCCATTCCAGCGGTTGCATTTCTCGTCTGACCCTCTTTCTACATTTCAAAACAGCCTTGCTGTAGCAGCACGTTTCAATTAAGCTTTTAGTTTATTGGACAGGTCCTTTCATCAGTCAGACACAAACCTAAACGTTGGTTAATCACTGAGTGAGCGGGAATTGATTGGCATAAGAAACGTAGAGATGTTCACCGGACGTCATGGAGTTCTAACACGAGTTAACACAGAGGCATTGTTTGCTTTATGAGCATAATAAAACACTTGTAAGCAAGTAGTAATTTCAGTGAACGCACACACACACACACACACACTTCCTCTTGCTGAAGACAGTTGATTTTACAGCCGCAGCCCCTCCCTTCCTCCCTGTAGACCAGCCAGCCACCTGGCCCCAGAAAGAACAGCGAACCACCTCACAATGACTCATTAGAAGGACAGGGACCGACTGGTGGCGCCCACTTCCTACCTACATGCATGTCAAACAACTACACGCCAAGCGCAGACACAGTCACATACACATGGAGAGAGAGAGAGAGAGAGAGAGAGAGAGAGAGGACGACTCGTCCTCACGGCATTTGTATGCGGTGGTGTCCCTGCGTTCATCCTGGACAAGAGCAGGGACCAGAAAGAAAACAGTAATGGAGAACATGGGATAGAAAGATGAGCCAAGCGTTTTGTTTACCTCAGCACATTTTACTGTAAATACAACAGATGTGGCATTGATGCAATAAGAGCCCGCGGACACAATGGCGTGTTCCTAACCAAACGCCGTAACGGGGCAGAATGGCGTGTTCCTAACCAAACGCCGTAACGGGGCAGAACGGCGTGTTTCCAACCATCCGCTGTAACGGGGCAGAACTGCGTGTTCCCATAAGAACGATGGCAACTTCTACAAGCCGCAAACGTTTTTGGGTTTACATCCCACCCATATCACCTGTTTCACAAACATCATGTTGTCACCAAACATCCCATGAAGTAGGAAGAAAGTGTGTGTGTGTGGGGGGGGTTACCTCAAGGCCCTCCGGAGAGCCGTTCAGAAGTGCGAGATGTTACAGAACAGCTATTTTCAAGTATAAATATATAATGTGGAAAACATTTCCGTTTAGTGCTTTGTGAACGATTCAATCAAACAAACCACGTTTTTATTTTGGCCAAGTCTAATTGCTCAGTTGTTATGTTACCTAATAAACGCACCGAACAGGGGGGCGGACCTCCCTGAATTTGTCCAATAGAAACAGTTGTTTAAGTTGCAGAAATAAATATTTTGCAGATACACGGGCTTGTTTGGCAATGTGAATACATCCGTAATACATGTTTTATGGGTATGAGGTAAACCACACAATTCGGATGACATCACACACACATGAGCGCGCATGCAAGCAGAAATACACACACACACACCAGACGTGTGGAAGACGAACGGCGCCAACGCCATCCTGTAACACAATCTTTAGCCCCCCAACACACAAACCTTTTCCTCACACAACCACACCGTTGTCACTCGGCAGATGCTCTAACCCACAGAGACTTGAAGCACCTTCAAGTGCCTTGCTCAAAGACACTCCCTCCCAGGATACAAACCAGCAACCCTCGACTAGGCACCTAACAGATTAGCTAGCTAGTACGAAGCGTCTCCCAGTTGGATGAATGCAGGACTGCGGTGGCAATACATAGCATTAAAATTTTATTGGAAATCTATTTTTCTACTCTCCAAACAAACGTTATAGCACAGTTTTCCACTGCATTGGTAATTTATGACTGTTTATTTCTTTATTTTATTCCGGCTCAAGGAAAGGTCAGCAAGTGGTCACCTTACTCTGTTCAGCCTCAGGGTCAGTTAGTTCAGTTAGGCTCAGTGGCGTCAAATAATTAATGTAATTAAATTACAATTGCACATATTGTTTTGTAAATCACAAGGACAAAATGGAGCTTAACCTATGAAAGAATCCACCCAACAGCAACCCCAACCCACACGCCCCCAGATGACCCCACTTCAATAGGAGCAGTCTGGGACCGTGTCTGGAAACGCAGAAATTCCCGTCGGGTCATTACATCCTTCAGCCAACTGGCCTGATGAGAAGATATAAGTAAAAAAATTTAAGAAGCACCCAAACTACCAGACTAGGGTGCCACAGGGGAACCCAAGATGGAAGTACCTTTTGGGACCCCCCCCACCTTTAGCCTCAGGGTCCAGGCACCATATGTACCCAGAGACAATGAAACAGCTGTCAGAGAGACAGGGCTCAACCTCCGCTGACACAGAGCTCCAAACGACACCCTTTCCCTGAGGGCATTTAGGACGCAGGGCAAAAGTAGTGCATATATTGAGGGGGGGGGGGGGGGGAGGTAACACACACGGACAGACTGAAGGACTGACGGTCACACACAGACAGACAGGTCAGACACATGCAGACACACACGTAGGACAGGAGAGCCGACCAGGAGGAGGAAGTGCCTTCAGAGGCCATTAATCATGTAGGGAAACACAGCAGGGACATGGAGAGTGAGGTC
>JACXGK010014193.1:0-11882 GCA_016801125.1 Novumbra hubbsi
GCGTTCCCATCCAACCCCACTGCCTCGTCTGAATGACGCGTTCCCATCCAACCCCACTGCCTCGTCTGAATGACGCGTTCCCATCCAACCCCACTGCCTCGTCTGAATGACGCGTTCCCATCCAACCCCACTGCCTCGTCTGAATGACGCGTTCCCATCCAACCCCACTGCCTCGTTTGTATGTTCCAAATTGCAAATGCAAAACCTCAGCACCCAGTCCGATACACGAGTGGCACTTGTTTTTCTACAGTGTTTTGAAGCCACAGCCGAATCATACCTCTGTAATGGGGTCAACAACTGCTGTGTAGACCGGTATGTCCTTGATGTTTGGGTTGTGTTCAGGTAAAAACATGTCAATATACAAGCAGGTCAGTCATGTATTGAAGTAGAAAGAAAGGGGTTATTAACAAATGGGTTCAATCCATTTATTGTGGTCTCCTGTAATTTTGGTTGATCCGGCACTAGATGGCGTTTAACTGTCAATGTTTGTTTTAATCTAATTCTACATCATAGTGCTGTAAAGTAATCAGATTACCTGACGGGTAATACAGACACATTGCATTATGGATGAACCTTTTGGTCGGAGGTCTGTCAGTCTGTTATGTAGAACACAGTGGACATTGTGATCTTGCAGACATCAAGCTTTGATCTAACTTCAGCAAACAAGCATACTTCAGCAGGCCTGTCCTCTACGAATGGCAAACAAATGCATAGAGAACTAACACATGGAAACAGCATATGTTCTGTATTGTCAGAAGGCCTTGGTCCAAAACAAGGACCCAGGGACGTCCTCTGCCATCTGTAACAGTCTGTCATTTGAATAACTTGCTTCTATCCAGCCGTTACAGACACCCAGGGGTTTGTGGGATATGTCCAATACATGCATCAAACCCCTGAGGTGTTGTAATGTTTACATCAACTCTTTTCTCAAACTTTATGGACTGATCAGTAGGCTCCAAACACGGTAATGTATTTCTAGGCTATATTTGCTATATTGACCATGACTCTGCTGAGAACACAACATAGAAAACAGTCTAATCAATCAATATAACTCAGGTTATTAACTCAGAAAACTGACAGTTCTTGATGAATTAATTATAAAACACCAGTTGTATTCCTTCAGGTAGTGGTACAGTCCTTCGTTGGTTTTATCTACTTATTTCTTATCCTTTACAGGCTGGTTTTATAGCCACAGATTATGTCTAGATTTTTTTTTTAAATAAACCATTTCACTTTTAGTCAAGTTCTAGATTTAATCTGTCCACCGTGCTCGTGCTGTTTATTGTCACATGGGCCCAGAGATAATGACCAACACCTGGGAAAATGTACCCAAATGAGGTGACATGTAACTCTTGACGACTGGATTTGGGTGGTTTAACGGTCCATTTTAAATGTAAACCCTTTAGGTCCGTGGTTCCCAACCTTGTCAGTTACTGTGTCACCAACCAAATGTTGCTCTTCCTGGAGTACCAGGAAGTGTGTTCCAGTATCCTGTGTAGAGGGTACCTCCAGGGGGCCCAGTACCTTTGTTTGGGAACCACTGCTTGATTATTTTATAAAGTTTGACCAGTCTACCTGGGTGCTGTGCGAAGCAGAGGCCTTTATATCCAGACGAGGATCCAAGCCACCTTGTGTGTTCTGTCTGTAAATGAGTCATTGTGTTTGTTACTTTGCCTCAGTCATATTCACCCGAGGCCAACGAGTTGTGCTATTCACTCTGTTTTGTGCTCCTCCAGCCGCCCAAGAAGATGAGTGCAGCTCAGAAGTCCCTGGCAAAGGTTGACAAGACGGGGATGAAGAGTATGTCTGCCTTCTTCAGCCCCAAGGGCAAAGCACAGGAGAAATGATGTCAGGGAAACTCTGGCTGTGTGTTTGTGCACATTTGTGCTTTTGATATGAATGAAAAATAAATCCAACTTCATTGTTGTTGTTTGTCTTCTTATTGAGATGGTGAAAGGCCTCGACAATGACGTGGAATCATCTATTGTGAAGTAATTTGAACTTCGGTAGAGAGGCCGAGTTGGAGGAACAATGCGGATGAATCTGATTTAGCATGAGCCTATTTGGCAGGGAAACGGATGTAATAGAAAAGGTACAATTGCATGTTCTTCTGGCAGGACGGCTGTAACCTGTTGTGATGTCCGGTGAGTCACGGTGTAGGTAGACGCTCTGTAGCTGCGGTCTCTAGGCAACCACAGGTTGGTTGGGTATCACGGTAATCGGGTCACGTCCGTCCCGGGGACCAAGCCAGGCCAGGGATGATTCATCAGTGAGGAGACGTTAGGACCTCTGTGCCCCCTCGCGCCAGGTGGCATAGCAGTTGCCTTGCCCGTCCACATCAACGCCAAGCAGTCTCACTTGTTCCCGCTTGGCCGCCTTCTCAGATGTGTCTTTCGCTACCCGTGTTTTTCTCCGTGGTTATTTTCTGGTAGTTTCCCTACCACAGATCACCGGCCATCTGCCTGCCATTGCAGAACTTGACCTAGAGGACTCCTGTTCTTGTCGTGCTCTCGTTTGGCCACAACGTGTCGCTACTCTGCCTTCTTGGCCGTGGGCTTGAACCGCAGCGTGTGGAAGGCGCTTTGCACCACTTTGGGCAGGTGGATGGGGTTCCTCTGGAGGTGCCGGAAGCTTCTAGTTGTCCCGTTGGCGCTGTTCTTCGTGGTGGCCCCGTGGTCACTGAGACGGGCTGTGGCCGGTTCCTTGGACCCGTCTGAGGGGCCCCGGGGGACCCGCATGACCCAGTTGGAGTGGAGATCATGATCGCTGGAGCTGGTGGCCACTGGGGGGCAGAGCAGGGAGGACGGGGGTCAGGGTCACTCGAAGGGAGACTGTGAGGGTCAGCCAATGAGCTGTCCATGTCCCTTATTCAGCACAACAATCAGTGTATGCAGTGTACAAGGACGCACACATCAATGTTTTGGGGACAGAGTTTTTTCACACTTCAAACCAAAACCCAACGCACCGATGAAGTCGATGTCGGCGTTCCCGTCGTCCACGTGGGGCTTGTGCCTGGGCTCAGGTTCACAGCTGGCGATGACGGCGTCAAAGAAGTCCAGCGTGTCCTCCTCGTTGGGGATTGGGGGGGCCGACGGTCTGATGTTTGCGGTCTGTCATAAAACAATCAGATGAGGGACCATTATAGATTATGTCTGTTGATGTTGACCGCTGGTATTCTGCTGGAACGTCAAAAAGAATTTGCGCGGTGTGGCTAGGGAAGTGCTATATAAACTGTTGTTTATTTACATCGCCATAGCAATGGGCACACATGGGTCTACCCAGTATGCAGTGTGTTCTCAAAGCAATAGAACATTGCACAGTTTCAAATGTCAGAGATGAAAATATAATTTTATTTAATATGTCAATAAATCTGAACAGGACTAGTGTGGCTTGCAAAAACTATTGTGCCTTTGCTGGACAAGGAGAGAAAAAAACTATAAAACTCGAGAGAAAATAATGCCGTGTAATTGCTGGATTTTAAACACATTAATTTGCAACATGGCGGTCGTGCCTAGGATAGCGTAGGATAAAATAAATGTTTCACTAGTTTGTAAATGCTGCCTGCCTCCACACAGGCGGACAGAGATGAGCGAGACCCGGCGGGACGTGGGTGTGGCTCTGAGCAGGTGTTATGACATCACAGTTCTTAATGCCTTGGGAACAGCTTTATAAGAGCAATAAGGCATCTCGTTGTTTGTGATTCGTTCCCAATATACCACGGCTAAAGCTGATCATAGGCACATTCTTAGTGGACCCAATCAGACCATGCTGCTGTTTGTTAGAGGGGAGGTTTCTCAAAAAGCCCTTACCCGCGGTTCCTTCGAAGTGGGCGGGTGCGGGGCCGTCTTCTTTGGGGAGGTGGTGGTTTTCATTTCATTTCTTTTCAAGATGTTGACACTCTTTGTGTACTCCCGTCTCAAAGCCACCAGCTCCTCCAAATATTCCAGGCAGTTCTGGTTCTGTGAGTAGAGCCACATCCGGTCCTCCTGCCTCTGGTAATAGTACAAGGCTGTGGTGGACTCGACGCTCACGGAACTCCTGCTCCGCTTCAGGGTGGAGGTGATGGAGGACCGCGTCCTCTGGCCTATCATGAGCATGGAGGTGCTACGCACCAGCCTGACGGTGCATGCGCTGTGGTAGTCCTGCTCGGAGGCCCCGGTGCCGTGGGGACGGAACGCGGTGTTGAGCTTCCTGAACATCTGTCCTGCAAGGGGAGCAGTGCTACAGCGGGAGGCGATTCGAAAGAAGGTCCAAAGTGACAGTGAGATGTCCATCCGTAACCCTTCTGGGTGGAAGCCTCCTCAGGGAATGTTGCCAGGACAACTGCGCCCCGCGTTAAAACAACACTGCCTTCCACTGATGTTGTCCATGGTGCTGACTCTTCTAGCGAGGGGCTCAGGGGACCACTTCAGACCCAGGTAAATTCTTCACAGCTCGCCCGGCCGTCTCTAGGCTGTTATGGAGGGTGGCGTCATGGCAACAAGCCATGAAATTCAAGCCGCTGTCATTACTATTGAAGAGCAGTCCTGTGTCCGATGACCATACTGCGTTACCAAGGTCCACACACTGAAGTCCTTTGGTGGTTCACTGGGCTAGTATTTGGGACTAACGTTTACATGAGGGGCATTCTAAAAAGGGGTTGTGTCCAGTTAAATCCTGGAGAACTAAAACTCTGCGGCCAACCAATGCCATCCACATACACCTGTCAGTCAGGAATATTTGGTGATGTGATCACTTTCCACAGGTTATGCTGTAGACAACATGTGTCTGTTTCCCCGCCCAATGCATAATGGATGAGTCGGGTTATCTTTCAGGGCCTCTGAGGCCCCATGATGTGCTGTTCTCTGAAGGCCAGCGGCCCTGGGAGAGCAGATATAGCACCAGAACATGGAACAACCTGGGCCCAGGAGCTCTGGAACCTACTAGAGGTCAGGACGGTACGGTAGGTCTGGGAGTTACTAGAGGTCATGACCGTACGGTAGGTCTGGGAGTTACTAGAGGTCAGGACGGTACGGTAGGTCTGGGAGTTACCGTTGGTGTGGAAACTCCTGTAGTTCTCAGGAATACAGGTGAATTTTCTTGATTAGTGAAGCACCTGGGCAATCCCCAAACCGCTGAACAGATTATTCTACCTACAGGGGGCAGAGATGGTGGAGAGCTGCCCAGAGTGTTGGGTTTCAGAACGGGACTGCATTCCCCTTTCAGTCACTCCAGGTTGGCTGGTAATCAACTGCTTGGTCAGGGACACAGTATTTCAATCATGTTCCCTAACCATAACCTCAAAAACATTAATGCATAAAATTTACAAGTCCTAACTCTAAACCTAACTAGTAATGCCTGAAACTTGGAGTAACCCACAACTAAAGCCTTCTTACGGTAAGTTTGACCCCAAACCTAAGATATAGGTTGACCCGTATATTCTAGTAATGCATGACTTGGCCGTTAAGTATCCTTTCAAACTAAATCGTTTTCTTTGCCTGCTCCTCCCTACACACACATGCTCCCTACACACACATGCTCCCTACACACACATGCTTTATTAACCTACGGCTTTGACTCACTAACCCACACAGACGCTCCAGTGAGGTCCATTAATTCAGTCGTTTAAATAATTTTCTACTGAGACAGTAGAAACAATAGTGCTTTCTATTTTGTGTTAATACTTCAGTGTTAATACTTTTCCTTCTTCTTAAATGCCTGTTTCCTTCCTCTTTTCAATAGCTGATGTGGTGCTTTACAGTGGAAAGCAAAACTATGTTCTCCCAGGTGTTATAGTTTCACAGATGGTTATGGTGGGATGGAAGACACCTCTCTCACTTCCTTCTGGTGTGATTAAAGGTTTAAGCAGCTCTACTGAACACACTGAGCTCAACACAGAGAGCAGAGGGCACACATTTAACTCCTAGGAAGAGGCTGTATTTGTATTTAGATTTATAAGGTAAGGCGCTTCACCACTGAATTAATATGGTTCAAGAGTAAAAACAGAAATGTGTTTAGAAGTTGTGTCTTAGATGCATGTAAAAATCAAGACACATACTTTTTGACCAAACTGTTGGTAATCTGACAAAGCTCCTTGGTGTGTAATGTTTTTCAGCCATGCTGTGTGAAGGTATCCTGTGGTGTATGACCTTCTGTCCTGAACAGGAGACACTGGTCCTTCTCCCTCCTGGCAAGGAGGCCACTGGGAGTGGTGAGACATCGGCAGCCCCCTCGTTCACTCCTCTTCAGGCCGCTCCAGACCATCCAAGCGTAAAGCCCCACTCCATCCCCCCTAGTGGGTCAGAATACCAGAACCCCTCCCCTGCCTGTGCCCAGAACCAGCCCCAGGCTTCTCCTCCACTGCTGGCTCTTCAAAGGCCCCATCCTGGCAGACACATCTCCCCCAAGATGGAGATCCCTGGGCAGGCTTGTTCCGGTGGTGAGGTCCCCTTCCTGGTGCCCTCCTCCTGCCAGAGCATCTGCCAGAACTACAGCGACCTCCACATCGGGGGGGACCAGGTGATGCCGCTCTTGGGCCATGACGAGGACCTCCTGCCCTGGAGCGACCCCTTACTGTATTCCTGTGACGTCCCCTCCGCAGAGGACTCCCCCCCGGATCTGGCCTCCGAGGACAGGCATCTGCATCTCCTCCGGAGGCGCTCTGAGTCCTCCCGCTGCAAGGGTGGGAGCGGCCGTGTCCGGAGCTTCCTCCTTCAGGGACGCCAGGGGCCCCTGTCCAACTCCCTGCTCAACCGCTACCTGGAGCACAAGCTGCTGGACCTGTACCAGCAGTACATGCTGGAGAGCATGACCCGGGACGGAGGCTGTGCTGGGGCCGACCCGGGCCTGCCAGGCCCTCTGCTAGCCTCAGAGCTGATTATGACCAGCCTGGAACAGATCACCCAGCAGTTGAGCCGCGAAGGGCGCATGGAAGCAGGTCGGGCCAAAGACATGGTGCTCAGCTGCTTTTGGAGGGTGGCCAGTGGTCTAACGTCCAGTGAGATCAGTACTCCTCTGCTCCAGATCTCCACTGACCTGCAGCTCACCACTCATGCGAATTCTACTGCTAATGCTACTACTGATGCACATGCTAATACTACTGCCACAGCTAATGCTACTACTGATGCACATGCTAATGCCACTGATAATACTACTGATGCACATGCTAATACTACTGCCACAGCTAATGCTACTACTGATGCACATGCTAATACTACTGCCACAGCTAATGCTACTACTGATGCACATGCTAATGCCACTGATAATACTACTGATGCACATGCTAATACTACTGCCACAGCTAATGCTACTACTGATGCACATGCTAATACCACTGATAATACTACTGATGCACATGCTAATACTACTGCCACCGCTAATGCTACTACTGATGCACATGCTAATACTACTGATTATACCACTGCTACGGCTAATGCTACTACTGGTGCACATGCTAATACTACTGATTATACCACTGCTACGGCTAATGCTACTACTGGTGCACATGCTAATAATACTGATAATACTACTGATGCACATGCTAATACTACTACTGATGCAAATGCTACTGCTTCTTGTAATGCCAGTACTGCTGCTAATGCTACTTCTGCTGTGACTGCTAATGTTACTGTTGCTGTGTGCTTAGAAGCACCTCAGGGACTGCTTTGCTCCACCATTGACACCCCAGTTAAAGACCTCCTTTAACCACTGACTGTTGAAACAACAGCACTCAGGGGATGTCTTTGTACTGATGTCTAACACTTGGCTCACTTCTCTAGCGCTGCAAAGCTTCGCCACCCACCTCACACATTGTTGCTGAAACTCTGTTTCTTCTTCTTAGTTTTATCTCTTACCCCGCTGTTCTTCTGGATACCCTTCTGTTGGGAGGAAGTGAAACTTTCCAACAGCTGCACTGATGCTGTATATTATAGAAGTTTAGCTGGAAATGTGTGATCGAGAGAGGAAACATCTGTAGGGGTTCTCACTTTGCATAAAAAGAACGTTATATTCTATATGCTGTCATGTTTTTGTCTCAAAAGTCTGTTAATACTATGTAGTGATTACAGGAATTTACACCCGTTCCAGTTTGCTTCTCAATGCAGAGACTGACCTTCTGAGGGACCGCAGACATACATGCATCTTTTTCAAGCAGAACATTAAAGTACATTGGTAATTCTACACAATTTAAAATGAAACGAGTGAAAGTGATTGACAACATAACTTGGAGGACCACGATTCTTAGAGCTTCAGGTTGCAGGTTGTTAACACTGGACTAGATCAGGTTGTTAACGCTGGACTAGATCAGGTTGTTAACGCTGGACTAGATCAGGTTGTTAACGCTGGACTAGATCAGGTTGTTAACGCTGGACCAGATCAGGTTGCTGGTTTTTAACGCTGGACTATCAATCAATCAAATTTATTTATACAGCCCTTTTTACAACAGCAGTTGTCACAAAGTGCTTTTACAAAAACACCCAGCCTAAAACCCCAGTGAGCACGCAACAACAGGATTGAAGCACGGTTGAGTGCTTTTAACGCTGGACTAGATAAGGTTGCTGGTTGTTGACGCTGGACTAGATCACGATGCAGGTTGTTAACGCTGGACCAGATCAGGTTGTTAACGCTGGACCAGATCAGGTTGCTATTTGTTAACGCTGGACTAGATCAGGATGCTTGTTGTTAACGCTGGACTAGATCAGGTTGTTAACACTGGACCAAATCAGGTTGCTGGTTGTTAACGCTGGACTAGATCAGGTTGCAAATTATTAATCCTGGACTAGATCAGGTTGCTGGTTATTAATGCTAGACTAGATCAGGTTGCTGGTTATTTTCACTGGACTAGATCAGGTTGCTGGTTAATAACACTGGACTAGATCAGGTTGCTAGTTGTTAACACTGGACTAGATCAGGTTGCTAGTTGTTAACACTGGACTAGATCAGACTATACTTCCATAACAAGTCAATCATTAGATAAATCCATTTAAATCTGGCCAAATACGGAAATACGGAGAGTTTTGGATTCAACAATGTTTATAAACAGCCAAAAAAAAATTTTGCAGTACAGAACATAATGGACTTTTTTAATAAAGAAAATGTGGAAACTTTTTATGTACTCGCAATAAGGCTGGTAAAACCGTCTCCTAGTTAAGACGGACAGGCTTTCCGATAAAGCTATATGAATGAATTATGAACTGAGAATAAGATTGCCTTCGCCAATATGGAAGAAATACATCATGAATATTCAGTCTATTGGCCGTTTGTTTTGCCAATGCAATCACAGGAGAACTGCTGAAACAGTGCCGGCAATTGCTTCGTGCTTGACACTAATTAAACCGAAATCAAAATGTTATTTCCCTTTTTCTTATGTTTCCACAATATGACGTTGTTGTGTAACTCACGCATGCGCTAGTAGCTGCGCTTCGCTTGGTTGAGTTCGCACTGCCGTCTGCATTTTTTCAAACTACCACAAGAGGGAAGCAGAGAATTGTATCTCTTCACAGCCCAGACAGATGGCTAGCACATCCTCCTGTCACATTTTACCATTTCTGTTTAATGTTTCCTTGCCTCCCCTGCTTTCATTTCAGTCTTCTGTCCTATCCCTCTCCTTGAACCAATCTAGCTAATGGGTTGTTATATTCTCCTCCCTGTTGTCTACTGACAATGATGTCATTACGAACAAGTCTTAAATCTGATCGGTACTGAACCACAATAACTGGGGTTATTTGTTTGTGTGTGTGCGTGTACAGTGTGTGCATACAACTGAGCCCCCCCAAAAAGTATTATTTTAATACTAATAAAGAACACTGGGCTGTATTGTATAATAATAATAAAGAACACTGGTATGTTTCTTTGTGGATGTTTATGTGAGCTTTGCAATGGTGTCATCATCATGGGTCCTATGAGCAGTGTTATTGGACGCCCAGAAATGTATGTTCATTAATGTATTACTAACCCTAACCCTAACTTACAGATAGAGTCCATATAGGGCCCCTTATAGTCATGGACCTTGTGAACTCACAGTGCTTGCATCTTGTCTCTATGCATGGTGTGCTTATCATCTAGTGCTTAGGCTCTTGTTTATATCATTTAGTGCTTAGCCTCTAGTTTTTAAGCTCTTGTTTATATCATTTAGTGCTTAGCCTCTAGTTTTTAAGCTCTTGTTTATATCATTTAGTGCTTAGCCTCTAGTTCTTAAGCTCTTGTTTATATCATCTAGTGCTTAGCCTCTAGTTTTTAGACTCTTGTTTGTATCATCTAGTGCTTAGCCTTTATTTCTCAGCTTCTAGTGCCAAAATCTTGTGTTCATGAGTATTTAAAACATTTGTCATGCCATTCCAAATTGAGCTCAGATGCTTCCTGTGTTCTTTAATAATCATTGAGAGTCTCTAGAACTTGATTGGAGTCCACCTCTGACCAAATCAATGTATTGGACATGTTTTACAATGGTTTATTTGTCTATGGAAGCTTCCCTACTTCACAGTATGACAGCTAAAACCAGCGATTGCCCAAACTATGAAATATTTAGATGTAGATCTTGGGAAGATTATACTTGACAAAAGGGTCAATCAACATGAAAATGAAAAGAAGTTTGGAATGACCAAGACTCTTTCTAGAGCTGGCGGAACTACATAACTGACCTGAAGGTCAGGTGACTCCAACAAAGCTTCAGAGTTTCGCTGCAGAGATGGAAGAACCTTCCAGAAGGACAAGCATCTCAGCAACACTCCATTAATCAGACCTTTATGGTAGAGTGGCTAGACAGAAGCCACTCCTGAGTAAAAGACTTATTACATGCAGTCTGGAGGACTCTGTGAACATGAGAAAAAGATGCAAAACTGTTGGAGTTGAAAGGGTCATCCAGAAAGTACTGAATTAAAGAACTGAATACACATTTTCTTTTATTTTCATAAATTGGCTCATTTCTAAAAACATGTTTTTGCTTAGAAATTACAGTGGGATGAAAAAGTATTTAGTCAGTAACCAATTGTGCAAGTTGTCCCACTGAAAAAGATGAGAGAGGCTTGTAATTTTCATCATATGTACACTTCAACTATGACAGACTAAATGAGAAAAAAAAATCCAGAAAATCACATTGTAGGATTCTTTTTGAATTTAATTGCAAATTATGGTGGAAAATAAGTATTTGGCCAATAACAAAAGTTTATTTCAATACTTTGTTGTACACCCTTTGTTGGCAATGACAGAGGTCAAACGTTTTCTGTAAGTCTTCACAAGGTTGTCACACACTGTTGCTGGTATTTTCGCCCATTCCTCCATGCAGATCTCCTCTAGAGCAGTGATGTTTTGGAACTGTTGCTGGGCAACACAGACTTTCAATTCCCTCCAAAGATTTTCTATGGGGTTGAGATCTGGGGACTGGCTAGGCCACTCCAGGACCCTGAAATGCTTCTTACGAAAAAAAATACTTTTTTGCTCCACTGTACAAGATATTGTTGCCTACATTGATATAACCAAAATACATCTAAATCAATTAATTAATTAATTAAAGGGACAATATATGTAAGAATGTTTACTGTACTACAAGTATAAATATAATAAGTTTTAAGTTAACGTTTCAAAATTTTTCTAAATTGATTAGCGTACCTAAGATATTCCTCATTTAAACATTCTGGTCAATCCCTGCATCCGTTTTCCTTGACTTTATACTTTATAATGTCTTTATACTTGCTTCATACACTCTCAGTGTACAGGCCAGTCTTATCCTTCCAACCTTAAACCAACCTGTTCTCGCTAATCCTTTACCGGTGCCATTCAGAGAGGAAGGCGGGGAGGAGACATGTTGGGACATCATTAAGGGGCAGGGTCTTATACGGCACCCCTTTAAGTTAGGAAAGCACCTTAGAAATGTATTTGTAGATCAATTTTCCAACACTTGCCTAGGC